>OMOU01094441.1:0-10091 GCA_900312585.1 Malacocephalus occidentalis
TGTGTGTCCAATCCATTACGTGCAGTACCGTAGAGTACAGGTTGGCCATTGTGAAATACATGAAAAAAAAATTTAAAAAGCATTATAGAGAGACAAATACCATTGATTGTCTGGTTGCTGCTAATAACCTGGATGCTGGGACACTGGTGGCCACTTTTTGTGCTTGCTGGGCCTGGGCCTGGGCTAGCGTCTGCTGAGACACCATCATGAGCTGACCGCTATTGCTACGGATCAGCACCATGCCTGCTCCCAAGACAAAGACACCATCAAACACACAACCCCCCCCCTTCTTCATAATGTAGAGCCTATATTCACACTGCAAAACAAAATACGTGTTCCTGCCAAAACCATTAAAGGCAACAAAAGCATGCACGTGTCCAAGTGTGACACAGACATGCATAGGTACGTAAAACAGTTGAATGTACTTGAATACTAGTTGCATTACAACTTATGTCCAACAGTATATATGCAGAGGTACATATACAGGACTATTATGCTTCACCTGGTGGGATTTGAAAGTTGGCTGGAAGCGGCGAGGTTGTCTGTGGCGGGCGGGGAGCTAGGGGTTGGGGAGCTGCTGTCCTGGGCACAGACACCACCACTGTCCTCCCGTGAGGGGCAGGAGCCCCAACACTTACAGCAGTTGCTGGCCTGGTGAATCGTAAAGGTTGCCCAGTTGTACATAACCCTGGCGTTGGCACTTTAGCTGCTACCACCAGCACTGAGGAGGAGGAGGAGGAGGAGGAGGAGGCCGCATGTGGGGTTACACTAACCAACTTTGGACCTGGGCTGCCGACATTGCTCTGGTGAGCAGATGTGACAAGTTGCGTGGTGGCGACGGTGGTTGTGAACACGCTGGTTTGGGTCTGTCCAGTGGTGCCGATCTGGGCCGGCGCGGACACAACTCTTTGGTTTTGGGCTTCGTGGATTTGACGTTCCTTGCCGTTTTCGCTTGTCATTGCTGCGGTTGTTTTACAGATAATTAGATTAGATTAGATTAAACTTTATTGTCATTGCACAGAGTACGCATACCAGTACAACGAAATGCAGTTAGCATCTAACCAGAAGTGCAAAGTAGTAGCAAAAGTGCAAGAGTATAACAACAATATGACAAGTGTAACGACAGTATGACAGTGAACGGTAACGACAGTATGACAGTGAACGGTAACAGTGACAGTAGCCGTATGAGCAGAATATGCAGAGAATGTACACCAACTACAGGAATAAACTGAATCTGCGGAGTGCATATAGAATTGTCTATATACGGTGAACGCCATGCATCGACGCCATGCATGTTTTCGCTTGTCATTGCTGCGGTTGTTTTACAGATAATCCAAAATACAGAGCTCGACATGAGCATGGTAGAAGTAGGTCATCAAAGCTAGCCACGGTTACGTTTCAAAAGGCAGCCATTAAAACCGGTGCTAACAAGTAACACGTGGTAGGCTACTAGACTATTGACCATCTCTTACTTGTGAAATGTGCTGTTAACGACTTTGGCTAAGGGAGTAGGCTACTAGTAACTACTTGACACCTAGACGTGAATACGATGAGTGGTGATGGTTCGTCACTTACGTTGATCTGGAGTGCAACAGGTGCAGTTAACAGGCGCAGTTAACGTCCGACGTCACACTTCTCGACGCCAGAACGAATTAAATTAAAACACACAATAGGGGCCTATTATTACTATTTTGTAATTAATTATCAACACATTTCTAGACTCTTCTGTTTTTAAGTAAAATTGTGTATTTCATATAACGATCACCTGAGCCGTCGCAGCGAGAAATATCCTCTTCTGTCAGGCAGTAAAAAGGGCAATCTGGGGGCTTGATCACAACACGTCAGAAAATGGACGTTGGCGTGATGGTCTGTCTTCACACGAAATCATTAGTTGTAAAATGGTTATAGTGTGATTACAAGAGGTTATCTTATGGTTAGGAGGAGAGGAACGATGTTCGTTTCATTTAGCTGGACCCTGGTGGTCTCTCACACCGGGACTTGTTGTCCCTCCCATGATGCCCCATCACCCCACCACACAATGCTACACATGTAATACAGATTAAAGATGTATTAAATACATTTACAATAGCATAGGGCCATATAATGACCCTATAATTCCAAAAAGGGACACCACCTCGAAGACTTAATTGGTGGTCATGAAACCGACGCCCATTGTAAAGGTCGGTGTGAGTAATGTCGAGCGGGCCACAAGAGGGCGCCGTTTACTGGCCCGCAGAGGCAGCTGAGAGATGATCCACGCCGCTGTCACAACAAACAGCTTATCCATTTACACACACACCAATGCCGTTCTCTTTGAAGATTGACTTGTTGTTGTTGTTTCTTTATTATTCTATGTGTGTTTACTGTATTATCGATGTATGTGGTGAAATGAAAGATAAGATATTGCTAGATATTGAAGGCATCGCCCTTTTCTTCTTATGCTTCGTGATGAAGATATTCATTATATATGTTTTCTGCTTCTTTAGAATCATATGGTGTTTCTGCGTATACGTGGTTTATCGTGTATTTGATGATTAGTGCATTAATAGCAGTACACTGTACATTAAAGTGCGTTTAGGAAAACACGCGTGCCATTGTGGCTGTCATGCTGGCCTTTGCTTGTCATTCGTTTGGTGCGATTTTAGTTTTCAATTAACTGCAGCCCCCCCCCCCACCAACCCTATGTTTTCACCGTTACAAAAAGCGGTTTCCTTGGTGACGAATTATATGGAGGGGGGGCGAACACCCGCTGGAAGCTCTTTCGGGGAACAGAGAAGAAGAAGCGATTTATAAGATTTCCCCATTCGTTTTCCGTCGCGCACCGAATGTCTATTTCGGGCTACCGTCGGTGCCTAGCAGCAGTGTGGAGCGCACCGGGTAGCCAGCGTGACGGGCGTGTCGGAACCTGCTCCTCCGGCCGGGAGCCTTGTGTGGGAGGGGGCGCGCACGGTCTCTCCCCGTGATTCACCTTCATCGCCGGCAATAAAACCCCGAAGCTCGCCGCGCTCAGTCGGGGACCGCCGCCGCCATGGGTCTTATTCTGAAACAGTATTAGCCAGCTCGTTCGTCCGTCTCGCTGCGGGGTGCAATATGCCCGGTCGACGACGATGGTATTTGAGATTCGTCAGCACCTGATGTTACAGGCTTTGCTTCCTCCCTCCATCTGGAAATCTATTGACGGGAGGAAACCCCGCTAGGTGACGAGCTAACGCGGTTAGCTGTAGGCTGCTTCTCCCCACACTGCGCCCCTCTCTGGGCTGGGCTGCGACGGGCGGGTCGAACCCGTCCTCCATGCACGGCACCGGGCCCGTCGCCGCCGCCGCACAGCATCGGGACATTTGAACCTAAACTGTGTTTTTTTTTTATGGGATTCCGCTCGGCGCCGGAGAAGCGGGCCTAAATGGTCAACATGTTGAACTGGAGGCGGCTGCTGCGATTGTCCAACCGCTCGTTTTTGGCCTTCATCTTCTTCTTTTCCATGTTCACTACCTGCCTGTACTTCATCTACGCGGCTCCCGGAATAGGTGAGTTTAATGCGGGCCTTAAGGCTAAAGCGGTTTACATGTATCGTGCTCATGTGTGGATGAGCTCCTCCTGTCCTACAGCATAGTGCGGTTAAAGATGCTCCAGCCGGCGCCTCCTCGACCCCCATGCTAAAGGACGATTTATACCCCCCGACTAGCACGCGTCGAGCTAGCACCTGGCTAGCCAGCGGTCTCAAAGGCCAGTTTCGACGCAGAAGTTGTCCTTTTAGACCCCTGGCTAGCCAGGTGCTAGCTCGATGCTGGCTACTCTGACAGCTAGCTAGTGTTGTAGTCTGGTCTTCACGTGCCATCTTTGTGTTCTACTTTGAATACCTGACTTTATGTAGGATTCAAGTTGTCTTGGGAAGTTAGGTTGACCCAAGATGAAAGCCTACTTTTACCATCCAGCTCCGTAGCATCGATAGGTGAAATCACTGCTATGCATACGTGTGTGGTGTGTGGTGTGTTATGTGTTGTGTGTGTTTCTTCTTCGTGTCTGCAGCTAAACTTAACTACACGTCTAAGATCGTATGGGCATGTCACATCTATACGTGGGCGGCAGTAGCTCAGGAGGTTAGGAGCGGTTGTCTGGCAACAGGAAGGTTGCTGGTTCGACCCCCGGGCTCCGCCTAGAGTGCTCCTGACGTGTTGGTTGTCACCTTGCATGGTTGACACCGCCGTCGGTGTGTGAATGGCTGAATGTGAGGCAACTAACGCGCTTAGGATACAAGCGCTATATAAATTCAATGCATTTACAATTTATAAGTGAACGAGCGGTTACTACACAGTATTAAAAGCCACGCAACATTTAAACATCGTTGAAATACTGCGTTTACAATGATTACATGTCATTCCAATGCATTTGTATACTTTAACACTTTGTATACGACAATGGTTTTTTTATTCTACAGCCGATGTGCTGACAGGAGGTCATTTTCTGCCCAATAGTTGGACTACATTGACAGGTAGTGGTTGTGGTGTAGGGAGGCCCACCTATCCGCTTGTCATCACATTTTGGGTGGAACAGTTTAACGTTGTCGATCATCCACCCCCACCCTGCAGATAGTAGTCATGGATACTACCAGTACTGCACAACATATGCATTTAACATTTCTTCTTCTTTTAACATGGTACTTGACAAAAAAGTGACGTATGATTTGCCAAGTTGCCATGGATGTCCAACCAAAATGTGACGTACATGTTCTATGATGCTCAATCAACGTTGAGTGATTTTTATTATTGGAAAAGACTGCAAATATTCAGTTCTTTTCTGGAACAATGTAATGCACAATGCAATCCCACAAGCTAACAGGTTATTGCACTCAAAGGCTGCCATGTGTCTGATAATGGCATGACTGCATCTGTGCCTGTGTCCTGTGCGCTGGTCACTGTTCACCATGGGTATTCAAGAGCCAAGATGCAGGCAATATTTCTCCATGCAGAATTAACTTGAGATGGCTCCTTTCCAGATTAATCATTGTTACTAATAAAATGCAGAAATTATGAAACATTTTGGATGACGGAGAACCAGTACAGATGCCAGCTACAACCGTGGTAACCCTGCTAGGATGCTTTTGCTGCTATTGAGTCATACTTGACCTGCTCTTTAAAGCTGGTATCTTCCTGCGTCAAGTACTGCATGGCTGTCCACTGATAAGGCTCCCATTACTACTAGCAGTCTGCCTTTAAATGAAAGTTGGTAGCTTACTGATGGCGAGTGATATGTAACGTGATATCTTTGACCAGCACTGTAACATTTCTCCAAACAATAAGGTGCCGTTTATGGCTACTTGGGAACAGGGCGTATTGGCAGCAATTCAGCTGTAATAGTAGCAGTTGTAGTACAAATTCTCCTCATGTCTAATTGTGTAATTGTGCACAAGTACACTTTACTTGCTTGTACGTGTTGGTACTGTCTGAGTGCACAAAGTCTGAAGGTGCACGAGAGTCCTTCTTAACTACTCGTATACCACATGTGTGTGTTGCCAGAGGCTGTGTGGCTGGCAGTGCCACCACACAGACATTCCAGTACCGCTGTGCTGATTCTTGCTCCTTGCTCTAGCCATGGACGGTCCCTGCCCTAAACTAAACCTTCTTTTTGAATGTTCTGGGTTCACTGCAATACATTGCTTCTGCTGCAGAGTTGTATGTTTGTTATTAATTAGTTTTCGTCCATCGTCTTGTGCGGTCTCTCTTCCCCAGCCAACACGTACTTCTTCATGGTGCAGGCCCAGGGCATCATGTTGAGGGACAATGTGAGGACCATTGGCCACATGATCCGACTGTACACCAATAAGAACAGCACACTCAATGGCACAGGTGACACACACACACACACTTGATCATGACGAAACCTCATTATCAGTGCCAATTATACTAGTTATACTATACTGGAAGTTACCGGGCGCGGAATCGTGTGCGCGCGTGTGTGCGTGCGTGCGTGCGTGCGTGCGTGCGTGCGTGCGTGCGTGCGTGCGTGCGTGTGTGTGTCATCATTCTCTGAGCAATATTGTGTGTTACAGACTACCCCGACGGCAGTAACTCCAGTGAACTCCTGATCCAGCCCACCACATTTCTCCCAGAAAATTTCACTTATGCTCAGAACCTCCCTTGCCCAGAGCGATTACCTTCTATGAGTGAGTAGATTTGATTGAAAAATTGAATATAATAGTCATACAAGTAGAGAAGTGTGTATATAAAGCATGTTTATTTTGTCATTTATAAATGTATACCAAAGTGTAGGCCTAATTGTGAAAGAAGCGGGGAAAGTCCCACGATGACGTGATTTTAGACAGCAGTTTGATTACACCGCAGCTGTGAGTGCCAGCACTGCTGTGAGTGTGTGCGTCTTGTGTCTGCAGAGGGCCCAGTAGACGTTAACATGACTGAGATCCCCATCGAAGAAATGGAGCTCAAGTTCTCCAAGTTCTTTGACATTAAATTTGGAGGGCATTGGAAACCAAAAGACTGCAAGCCACGCTGGAAGGTGGGTCTGCCTGCTTGTCTGCCTGCCCTTCTGTTTACTTGCCTGTCTTGCCTGTCTTGCCTGTCTTGCCTGTCTGCCTGTTTGCTTTAGAGTTGCAGTACCACATTAAGCCACCGGTCAACTGCTGCTGTGACAGTCAGTGATGCTAATGCATGCCCACCAATTTAAATCCCTCATAATAATCGCCACGCTTGATTAAAGGAGACATTATACCACCAGGTGTGAGTGTGATTTGCAAGCCAAGCGGTTTCAAAAACCGGTGTCATCTTTGGTGTTTGTTTGTGACATCACAAGGGAGTGTCCACCCAGATGTATGCTTGATAGATCAGCCTACTCAGTGGGCTGTAGCAACTGGTTGATCTATCCAGCATACTTCGAGGTGGACACTAGAGATGACACTGGTTTTTGAAACCGCTTGGAATGGCTAATCACACACATACCTGGTGGTATAATAAGTCCGTTAAATCATTACACTTCCAAACGTCAAAGCATTATGATTGTTATTTATATATAGCACGTTGACACATCTTGCATGGAAACCTTTCTGGAACATAAAAAAAATAGCGTGTCAGCATGGAGCGTGTCATAACCGCCACCCACACAGTGTGGTTTTAAGGACTATCTAAAGCTGTTGTTCCCTCCATCGCTTTAGGTGGCCGTCCTTATCCCATTTCGGAACCGCCACGAACATCTGCCCATCCTCTTCCAGCACCTCACCCCCATGCTGCAGAGGCAGCGCCTTCAGTTCTCCTACTATGTCATCGAGCAGGTGTGTATGTGGGGGTGGGGGGTGGGATGCATGTGTTTTGTTACCGTTGATTTGGAATACGAAAATGCCTCGCCTGATTATATTGTTGTCGTGTGACCCAGACGGGGAGCCATCCCTTCAACCGGGCCATGCTGTTCAACGTGGGCTTCCTGGAGGCCATGAAGGACCTGGCCTGGGACTGCCTGGTCTTCCACGACGTGGACCACATCCCTGAGAACGACCGCAACTACTATGGCTGTGGCCAGATGCCGCGCCACTTTGCAGCCAAGCTCGACAAATACATGTACATGTGAGTCCATTTTTTAATTGTTTTTATTGTTTGTTTGTTTATGTGGCATAATTGCTGTCGTTATGGCATCGCCAAGTTTCCCTGAACGTGTCACACTTTTGGCGATGGTGTCTGTCGACCGCTGCCGCACTGTGACTGAAAGGGGGCACTGTGAAACGTGATGTTTATCGCCGCCGTTGCGGGCTCTTCACTTGACACAGACGGCCTTTTGTGGCCAGTGCTTCACGGAACAGATTTCTCTTTCTCTCCAGTCTCTCAACTCTCCACTTCTCAAGTCAGGCCCCCCTCCTCCCCCCCCTCCGCCTGACATGAGGCTGCGGGGAGTTGGTTCTGCAGAGGACAGGAACTGGCTGCAGACACTTCCTGGCCCCTATTTGTGTGATTATTGTGACCATGCAATGGGTTTCCTGTAGGAATTCAATGGCGAGCCGATCTGCTGAACACGTAACTGCTGTGGCGGGTTAGAAGTTGCGTCCATTGGGGGCATGCGATGGCTTTTCCAGTGCCATTTGTGGTGTTCTAAAATATGGTTGGCTTTTATGTATCCCTGTTTGTGAAGAAGAAACACCCGGCCGCCTCCTGGAACTGGAAAAAGGCTCCATTATAAATATGTATAAATTGCTTGCTTGAATTTTAAATGGGGGGGGGGGAAAGAGATTCCTTGGATGTTTCTACCTTTTTGTTAATGTAACAATGTTTTCGTTCTGTGGTGACATTGTTTCATAGACTCCCTTACAGCGAGTTCTTTGGAGGCGTAAGTGGACTCACGGTGGCGCAGTTTCGCAAGATCAACGGCTTTCCCAATGCATTCTGGGGCTGGGGAGGCGAGGACGACGACCTGTGGAACAGGTGTGTAAGAGGAGCGCTGTCTTCGGCGCATTTCTCTTCACTCTTCCTTTGCTGGTGTCTGGATCCAGAAGCTGAAATTTGTAATCATGCACAGGGAGAAGTGGATTCAAAGAGAGATTCTATACACGTATGCATGTGTGGTCGGTGTACCTCCACAGGGTGCACTACGCTGGCCTGAATGTCACGCGGCCAGAGGGGGAGATCGGCAAGTACAAGTCAATACCGCACCACCACCGAGGAGAAGTGCAGTTCCTTGGAAGGTGGGTAACTAAGTGTCAAATGATGAAGTGGTCCTGTGACTCCAATGCCAATCTGGGTCACAGGTCAGCATTTTTGTGTGGGAGTTTCTCCTTCCTTTTTGTGTAGCCTCACACGTGTTCCATCTTCCCTTGTTGTGGTGGATCTTGTAGGCTAATATTAATGTTTCATTCGAGTGGCCTGTTTGGAATGAGCCCTGAGCAACACATCTCACATTGGTTTTCATTATCAGCGTCACACTTTTTCATGTGGCCTTCCAAATTCGATGAGCAAGATCAAGGTGCATTGTAACTATAATGGCTCTAGATCATGAACCAGGGTTGTCGGGGGAGGGTGTCTCCTTGTCTATTAGATGAGGGCTATGTCTCAGTAGGGTTGGGCAATTTTCCAATAGGAGGGTTTGCTGCAGTTGTAACAAATCATGACGCGTTCATATTGCATGTCTTGTCCACCACATCCTTACAGACATATAGCTTTTGTTTGCAATAATTCCTAAAATAACTTTAGCAATAAGCAGAATCAAAATGCTACTTCTTCTTTTTTTCAGGCTTTCGGTTTTAACTGAGTTTCGGTTCCCAAACCTGGTTATTATGTGTCAAAGATAACTTGTTGCTGCTGCTACTTGTCCAGGGCTCCTCCCATCGATTTTTAGTCGTTTGTGAACAGATCAGGTGGAATAAATGCCAGCACGCTATCTCTCTCTTGCTCGCTCGCTCACCCATTGGAAAAGGATGCACTTTTGCTTCATTATAACAGTTGCTTTTTTAGATTTTACGGTTGAATCGTAAAATGCTTGTTATGGGGTTTAAATTGGTTTGAAATGTTTAACAACCCAACCCTACTGCTCGGGGGTGGGGGATGGGCTGATGGTCTATAGGGGTTATGCTGGAGGCAATACTAATCAATAGTGTTGGCGTTCTCTGAACGCCGGTCGCTCATGAACATTTTGCTCTGTGCTTTGCGTGAATGATTATGATGACCTCTCAAATCAGGGATGGAACTAATGTTTTGGTTGGTCTAAAGTAGACCGTGTCATGTAGACTGGGCTTGCTACTCAATTGTAAGCAAAACTATGCTTTCATAATTTAGAATGGTGCTATTTATAATTCATAATAGTACCATATATAAAATATGTATCTATATTTACATCATGTATACCATTTTATATTGAGCGTAGTTTCCTAGTGAACTCCTGACTAGTCAGAACAGTAGGACGGATGCAAGCGGCACTGTGGATGCTGTGACCCCCCCCACACCTCCTCATCACATGGTCCCTTCCTCCCCCCCTGCAGGTACAAGCTACTGCGCTACTCCAAGGAGCGGCAGCACCTGGACGGCCTCAACAACCTGCGCTACACACCTCATGTCTCCCTGCACGGCCTCTACAAGAACATCACGGTGGACCTGCAGCCCGAG
>OMOU01094443.1:0-13261 GCA_900312585.1 Malacocephalus occidentalis
TTCCTTTATTACAATCCTGCGTCCCATACACCGCACGACTACAGGAATTGCTGTTTATTGCCCCAATCGTACGACAACATCAACAAACAGCCCGTTTCTAACACGGGTCACTAATGACAACAGTGTCCTCACCATGGGTGTCACCTCCAACAGAAATCCCATCCATAGTGAGGACACGTATACAACACAGAACATAAATATGTGACCCAAAACACAATAGAACATTTTTAACCCGATTAAAACAACAACTCAATATTGCCACAATATTGTGGCGACCCGAGGATAGATCGCGTTCATGGTGGCCGGTCTATCTGATGGGCGCAAGGGATTGTGGGTGTTTCTTTATTAGTATATGAGTTGTTGTTTTAATCGGGTTAAAAATGTTCTATTGTGTTTTGGGTCACATATTTATGTTCTGTGTTGTATACGTGTCCTCACTATGGATGGGATTTCTGTTGGAGGTGACACCCATGGTGAGGACACTGTTGTCATTAGTGACCCGTGTTAGAAACGGGCTGTTTGTTTGATGTTGTCGTACGATTGGGGCAATAAACAGCAATTCCTGTAGTCGTGCGGTGTATGGGACGCAGGATTGTAATAAAGGAAAATCACGTGACTCGCCATTCACTCCTTTAGAGCCGAGCTCGCCACAATATTCCATATTAATATACTAATCATATATGCATGCATGTTTTTTTATTTATTTATGTATTTTTGCACATTTTTAGAGTCAAAATCTATTGAAACAAACTGAGGTGGAACTTAAACACCTGAAATGCTACTCGACAACTTCAATGGACCAAGCTTGAAACGTATCGGTCGTTCTTGAAGCCAAGCACGTAGTTTTGGTATGGTAAGATCGCAGAATTGATCCATCGGTCAATTTAAAATACTGGATAATTTACAACAGATCATCAAGAACAATATGGTGTAGTTAAACCCTACTTCCAGTGACATCCTGCAATGTGTTTGTTGATACCCGGAAACTGGCATGTCTACTAAATTGAAGTAGCCTAAGAGATCTCTATCCGGTTATGTCCTGACTATCGATGTTTGGATAATACTGTTTCCGGGTCCAAGCCCCTACTGCGTTGGCTGAGGTGCTAGTCTTTTGAGCATGCGGCAGTGCTGTGTCCCTCGTGTTTGAATAGATTAGAGTCAAAGACAAAAAATAAAACATTTTTAAAATGTAACTCCCATGGTGCCTCACTGAAGAAGGAAGTTATCATAAAAAGTTTTACAGGCTCCGCCATATTGACGTCACGCGTGGTGTCAGACATAATGCTACACAATTGTCACTTTTCAATGTTGGATATTAAGATATCTTGCATTTAGAAATAAATCAAGACAATATAAAGAAAGCATTTAATATATTCCCAACACATTAAAAAGTCATGACACTAACCATAAAAAACAAATATCCATGAATAGTCCCATCTCTAAACATAACTTAAGAAACGTGGGTAAAACAGATACTGAATCAACAATTTATAATAAAATATTTGTATTTTCTTTATAACAAAACAAACGTTAATAGCACGCATATGTGCGAGGATAGTCTATTGAAATGGATAACTATGCAAATAGTTTGGCTATTTAAATAGTTATCTAAAAAGAAAGACAAGTTCATTAGAAAATGCCATACCAAGACCACCGGCCAGTCAGGCTGTTGAGGACCGCAGCTCCTCCAGGGCGACCAGCACCTCCTCAGCCCCGGGCCTCGAGTCCACCACGCCGCTCCAGCAGCGACATATCAGACTCCTGCAGTTCGCCCGGGTCTCCCGCCCCGCCTCCCCCCGCGGGGACGCCAGGTCTCCCAGGGGCGGCCGGAGATCGTACGCCACTACTGCGTACAGCACGTGTTCCCGGTCGCCTCCAGAGTACGGCTGCTCCCGGGTTATCAGCTGCCACAGTGTGATGCCGAATGAGAAGATGTCGGCTTTCGGGGTGATGCGCTCCCCCTTCAGTAGCTCCGGTGCCCGGTGGGTGTAGGTGCCCCCGACGTGGCTCATACAGGGCTCAGTGACACCCAAGCCCGCCGCGTCGCACGCACGGTCCACCTTCACCGAACTGCCGAAGTCGACGATCTTGCAGACGTCCCTGGGGGACACCAACACGTTGGCCGGTTTGATGTCCAAGTGGACGATGCCGTGGGAGTGCAGGAAGCGCAGGCCCCGGGCGATGTCCGCCGAGTACCGGAGCCAGGCGTCTCTTCCGAGGGCATCCGCGCAGCCGTAGATTACGTGGTGGAGGTTGCGGCTGCCCGCGTACTCCATCAAAATCGTGCCGATGTTGTCCGCGTTTTCCAAGTTGGCGGGCACGCATGTGGTCGCCGCGATGACTTGGACCACGTTGCGATGCCGAAGGTGTGCGGCGTTTAACTCCGCCCAGAAACTTTGCCGGGATGCCAATTTGTTCTTGGCGCACTTTTTTACCTTCTTCACTGCCACCGTCTCCCCAAAGTACGTCGCCTTGTAGACGGAGCCGAACCCCCCGGATCCCACGGGCCGTATCGCCTTCAGTTCCTTCCAGTGGATCACCGACGACCACCGTTTACTCGCCACCCTCCCGCCGTGGTGATGGTGGAGTCTCGGCGCGGGAACAGTCAAAGTCGACGCGTTGGCGTATTTCGCCAGCGGACTGCTGCACACTCCGATGACGCCAAGGGACGGGTAGAAGTCTTTCGGCAGCAGGCGAGTCACGGGAATCGGAGAAGGCATATTGATAGCGTATAGTATACGATCATCGTCTGGACTAGTGCCCCACCACACGCGTCCACTCAACCACACGTAGGTCTTTACAGGTGATAATGATGTCCATGCTGATTAAGGGCTGTTCACTTTGCCGCGCTACACGGTCATGTGACTTGTGTCAAGTCGCCTGTGTTCGACGGACGAAGGATCAAATGATATGAAAAACACACATCATGAATAACGAAATAAAGCACGGGATCCGTATATGTATACCATTACCTACTATACAGGTCGACAGGCATAACTGGAAACTCGTTGACAGTAGTGGAAATACTCTGCTTTACTTCAGTAACAATAGTAATACCACATTGTAGAAATACTCTGTCACAAGTAAATGTTTAAAATGTTAGTATTCACATCAACATAGACTTAATTTGAATCAGAATCAGCCTTGTTGCCTTAGTTTTTGTAAACAAGGATTTTGCCTTTGTGCAATTGGTGCACAAAAGCACCAAAAAAAGCACCAAAACATTGAACATTAAACAAAGTAACAGAAAATTAAAATAAAATGCTAAAATTCTATACATTCTATATAACAATATACAAATACACACATCTGCAAAGTAACTAGCAACTAAAGTTGTCAAATAAATGTAGTGGGGCAAAAGGTAAAATACTTGCCTGTGGAGTAGTATATACAATAGCATAAAATAGATTTACTTACTATCAGATCAGATCAGACTACGATGCCTACTCATCTGTATGATCGCTAGAGGGAGCGACACTCTCGTTGGTCTTTTGGAGTATATGTAAATATACTCGCAGAAGAAGGCAGCAGCAGCGCATCAGTGTCCCGGATGTACGTCCGACCTACTTAAGGCCGCCCGGGAGACCGCCTCTTCCTCTCTCCAAGTGTTGATCACCCTGGTGTGGTCCGTTCCTGACTCACCGCTGTTCGCTTGGATTACGGACGAATAAGTCGGTCGGGAATAATAAGCATGGTAAATATTCGCCCTGGTCTCTTCCCCGCATTCATTTTGTACATTTACTGTGGCGTAGCCTACATATAATGTGCTTGTTTGAGGCGGAAGCTCGGAGCTAATGAGCTAGCATGTTGCTATACACGTACTCCATTTTACTAGACAGTGACGGAATCAAACTTCGGCTTAAACAGAAACCTCGTTTTCTTTTCTTGGCTACATATCTGTATATCATAGCCTCTCTAAACGTTAACTTGCGCTAAACGCATACCTGGCCTACAGGCGCCTGGCTCGACCATAGGCCAATGCATTGCCACCTACCTCGCTTTACAGCGTGTGTGCGCGCGCATGTAATTCGACTATTTCTATTCAATGTGGCCCTAAATCGGATGCGTTCTTCACAATCCTGCGCTGGCGGGAGTTGCGCGGTCAAATTGTATTGACGCTATGATTAAAATATCCCAGTATTATAATGTAGAAGTAAGGGCAGCCATAGCAGAAATATGGCATGACATAGCAGAAATAGGGGGACACGCCATGGCGCGAGTGTCCTTATTCACGTGTGGCTAGTTAAGACTGGGTTGGCTCATGTACCGGCACTTGTTTTCAGGCTTTCAAAGAAACCGGCAAGGCGCCCCCTGAGACTGAGGTTGCCATCCACCGCATCCGCATCACTCTGACCAGCCGTAACGTAAAGTCCCTGGAGAAAGGTAACCCACCTAACTAAAGTTTTGCCAGATTGTTGGTAACCATGCCATGAGGATACAAACATCGTTGATAAACCCTGATGACAAAAATACGCTATTCTGAGCCATGGTTTGGTTAAACTCTCTGATCTTGCTGCCTTCCGGCAATATTAACCCAATTTATTTCCACCTCAGTCTGTGCAGACTTGATCCGTGGGGCCAAGGAGAAGAACCTGAAGGTCAAGGGGCCTGTTCGCATGCCAACCAAGGTAGTACTATTGTCATCGCCACATTTGATTACAGTACTGTAGGCTAATGTAAATGCCAGGTGCCTTGTGCTGTGCTGGGCTCAAGGTTGAGCAACTAAGTGCAACTAAACTTGACTGTCTCATACTTTAACAAGAGTATCATCAAACTGCTGTTATAAATGTCATCTCTCCCTTCAGACTCTTCGCATCACCACAAGGAAGACTCCCTGCGGTGAGGGTTCAAAGACCTGGGATCGCTTCCAAATGAGGATCCACAAACGGCTCATTGACCTCCATAGTCCATCTGAGATTGTTAAGCAGATCACCTCCATCAGCATTGAGCCTGGTGTAGAGGTGGAGGTCACTATTGCAGATGCATAAACTGCTTTTGTAATAAAGAGAGGGGGGAAGCTGAAACGCGTCGTCTTGAATGGCAGTGCTGTCAAGGTGTTCACGGCATTGCTTTGAAAGTAAATGTATAACGAAGAATGAGACTTGGTGCCACACAGGACAACAAGCACCTGTCTCTAATGCCCTAACCCTTACAGAACCTACAAGAATCATGACTGTTCAGGCAGTGCATGTGGGATTTTGCATGCACAAATTGCCAGCTTGTTGAAGGTAGATGAGAACTTCCCTCGCAATTGTGTAGGACAGCTTTTCCACTGAATTCTGTAATTTCCCTGAAGGAACTGGAGTGGCAAATTAGTCATTTTGTAGTGTTTTTAGGAATGTTTAATTGGGACTATAACATATTGGTTTCTATCTCAACCCATGGAGCATTTGGAGCTGCCGTTAACCTACCCCACTAAGGGGTCAATGAATAATCTAGAATTTTTGCACATAACTATGGCATGTTCCCTATTAAACCCTTGATTGTGAGGATGGGTTCAGTCAAATCCAGTAGACTTTACAGCGAGTAATGGGTTTGGCACATAATTGTGGTCTTTGATATTGGATAAGCCAATGTAGCATAAACGCCACTAAACCTACATCGATCATGCTGGTGGTGCGACGGATATAAATACAACGGACCTAACATTAAAACGACAGGAACAGGAAATTGCTTTACCTGGCTACTGACAAACCGCTACCTCCTAGTCGATAATACCAAACTTTTCTGTCAAACGTTGCTTGGATCGCTTGACTTGAACAGGGATTCCGCGGGGTCTTAAAGACTTAAAGTCAAATTAAATCAAACTAAGGCCATAAAGTCTTAAATTCGCTGTATTATTGGTTCTAGGTCTTAAATTGCAAACGGGTCTTAATTTTCCTACACATTGATGTAACGCTACCTGAAATGCTCCCGCAGCGCTATAGAATGGTTTATTTCCGTGTTGTAGTTGGGTCTTTCGCTCGTCCAACTATAATTCGCTGTATTACGACTACAAAACCCGGCAGCCCACATGAAACTACTTGCAGCCAATCATTAGCTTTCGTGTTATTGGCGTATGTTTCTTTCTTTCTCCGCGGCCATGGGGAAATGCAAATTTAAAGATGGTTGGCTCGAAAAAAAAAATGAATTCCGGGCTTGGTGAAAGCCAGTCGCTAACAATGCATTTGAAGCCTACTGCTTCTTATGCAAGAAAACACTTGGGTGTACGGGCGCTGGAGTCCCGCGCCAAAAGCGAGAACCATCTCACTGCTGTGAAGGGTCTCCGGCAAACACATTGGCCAGTTTTTCAGCCCCGGACCCAGCACTAGTAGCTCCACTAGCAGCACTACTACCTCCAGACTGCCTAGGCAAGACCCACACAGCAGCACCGCATCTCCCGTAAGTGACCTCCGGGTCGCTTTTGGTTCAGAGCCAACACTAAGAGCGGAGGTGCTCTGGGTCCTCCACACAGTGATTAGACACCAGTCCTATAAGGCGAACGAGAACATCGGGGAATTGTTTCAGACGATGTTTCCGGATTCTGACCTCGCTAAGTAATTCAGGTGCGGAAAAGAAAAAACTGCATACAACACACGTGCTTTGGACTAGCGGATTTTATCAAGAGAGACCTAATTTCCAAAGTGACAGGACCGTTTGTGCTGATGTTCGACGAAAGTCTGAATCACACCACCAAAACGAAACAGCTGGACCTGCACGTACCTTTTTGGGAGGGCGGGCAGGTCCAGTCAAGATACCTGGGATCCCAGTTCATGGGGCATGCAACAGCTGAGGACTTATTGAAACATGTGAAAGTAAGTAAATGTTTACTGTCACGTTTATAGTTTTTTTTCTTTTTCTTTTTTATATCAGCAAAATTAGAGTGATCTTCTCTGTAGTATTACTTGGATTGTCACCCATTTATCATATTTTCATATTGTTCCTACTCCTTGTTGAACATTATGGTGTCTGCCTACCTTAGCTGTCACTGTGCTAGATGGCTATTTTGCAAGAAATAATTCAATTGTCTTCAGTTAAACTTAATTTATATAACAGTAGGAAGGAAGAAACCTTGAGCAGATCAATGGCTAAAAGGGAATGACCTATCTGCCAAGGGCTAGATAGTTGTGTAGTAGGACAAATGTGTTGTGCATAACATAGGCCTACATATGGTTCCATGAGGCATAGTAAAAATGTATAGACATGGAATATACACAATTGATCGAAAAAGGAAGGGGGCCAGCATTCACAGTATAATGTATCCCTGCTAATTTCTTGGTTAATTTTAAACAACACCAGGAATAACAGATGATGTCTGAATGAATATGTTTTTTTTCTTCCTCAGGAGTGTGTGGACCCCCTAGACCCGAGGGGACTGGTGTCCATTTCAATGGATGGGCCCAATGTCAATTTAAAATTCTTTAACCTATATGGTATGGGGGTTCTCAACTTCTTGCTGTGGGGAGCTGTGGACTCCACACATTACACAATGCAGTCAAAAGTGTTTTTTCCGTGTGTACCATCCATCCAAGGTCCTCTGATACATTGAAGGAAGCCATGAAGAACACTCTCATCTTCTGATTTTGTCTCATGGACAGGCCACTGTTGAGAGAGGCTTTTCTGTGAATAACGAAATCGAAACCTGCAACATGCAAGAAGACATGTTAATAGCACAGAGGCTGGTATGTGACTACGTCACTCGACACGGGGGTGTTACCAAAGTCCCCCTGACAAAAGAACTCTTGATTTACTTTGCAAGTATTTTTGTGACTGCATTTTCTTTGTATGTTTTTTTTTCTGTAGTTCAATGCATCTAACCTGTGTTCAGCACTTCGTTCTTTAGATTAAATTAATTTACTTTGCAAGTATATTTGTGACTGCGTTTTCTTTGTATGTTGTTGTTTTATTACATCATGATATAGGTCTTACATTTTATTCAAAATGGTCTTAAAAAGTCTTAAATTTGACTTGGTGAAACCTGCAGAAACCCTGGAAAGGAGGCTCCGGCCGATTGTCGACCCTCAAATTCAGGAGGAGCGATGTGGCTTCCGCCCTGGCCGTGGAACATTGGACCAGCTCTTTACCCTTGCAGGGTTGTTGGGAGAGGCATGGGAGTTTGCTCATCCAGTCTACATGTGCTTTGTGGACTTGGAGAAGGCTTATGACCATGTCCCCCGGGAAATCCTGTGGGGGGTACTGCGGGAGTATGGGGTGCCGGGGCTGTTAGAACGTGCCATTCGGTCCCTGTACAAACAAAGTGAGCTGTGTCCGTATCCTCGGCACAAAGTCAAGCACGTTCTCAGTGGGTGTTGGGCTCCGCCAAGGCTGCCCCTTGTCACTAATTCTGTTCATGATTTTCATGGACAGAATTTCAAGGCGTAGCCGAGGTGAGGAGTGAGTCCGGTTTGGGGACCTCAGAATTGCATCCCTGCTCTTTGCAGACGATATAGTTCTGTTGGCTACATCAGACCGCGACCTCCAGCATACACTGGGGCAGTTTACAGCCGAGTGTGAAGCAGTCGGGGTGAAAGTCAGCACCTCCAAGTCTGAGGCCATGGTTCTCTGCCGGAAAACGGGTTGGGAGTGAGTTGCTGCCCCAAGTGAAGGAGTTCAAGTATCTCGGGGTCCTTTTCACGAGTGAGGGAAAAATGGAGCATGAGATGGACAGATGGATTGGTGCGGCGTCTGCAGTAATGCGGGCGCTGTACCGGTCCGTTGTGGTGAAGAAGGAGCTGAGCCGGAAGGCGAAGCTCTCGATTTACCAGTCCATCTACGTGCCAAACCTCAGCTATGGAAAAGCTCCGGAAAAGTAGAGAGTCCAGCCCCTCTCCAGGAGTTTGGTTCCAGAACCGGCGCTGTGCGTGGAGGTAAGCCCAACCATATCTAGTTGGAACCGCTCCACCTCCCGCACCAGCTTCAGCCCAGTCGCCGATGCCGGGCATCCGCGCGCCCAGGACCCCGCCTTTGCCTACCGCCCGGTTTACATCGCACCCGACCCCAATGACTCTCCTTGCAGGTGGTGGGCCACGGGGGCTCGGCCTGGCCGGGCCCCGTGGATCCAGGTTTTTTCATATTGGGGTCTTTGAATCGTTCTTAGTCTGGCCCCTCCCCTGGGACCAAGGTGCCTTGGGAGACCAAGGCTGTTGCCCCAGACAACACAGCTCCCAGGTTCACTGGCGCACCCAAACCCCCCCACCACGGTAAGGTAATGATTCTTCGTGGGGGGAATGGAATGGGTGGACTATCGCTCCACCCATTCCAAATATATGGGGACTCTGTAAGACACCTTGAAGAAGCAGAGCAGATGGTCTCAGAAAATCCCGAAAGCATCACCAGTGCTCTACCCACATACACAACCCAATGGGCCCAAGCCCATGCTACAATCAAGGTATATACAAATATAATATTTACAAATCCCTGGCCTGGCAGGACAGCCGGACGCTGTCTGCTGCATGCTCAGGCACAAGACGCTACATAGAGCCTCACTGGCCTGCAAGACGCCAAGGCCAGTGACCACAGGTTTGAAGGGCTTACTCAAGCTACCCTACCCGTTGGAAGGCTAATTGATGGTCATTTAAGCGGCATCCCAACACAGGCCACTGACAGACCTGTTGGGGAACCACAGACAATACCTACCACTGAGTAGCATGCAAAACCAACTCCCCAAAGGGTGCAGATGAAGCCACTTTCAGATGGTAGAATCGATTGGATGTAGACGGACTTGACCAAGTAGCCGCTGTGCAGATCTCTGCTAGAGATGTCCGTTTGATATATGGGGGAATGTGGGGGCATTTACGGGGGCAATCAGGAGGAGGTTGGTGACTGCTGGGGGTTAGGGTCTATATTTGTGTTAAAGGGTTATTCGTGGGCTTTAAAGATATTGGACCAAAAATCTGTCAGCCTCAGGCATGTCCAGAACATATGTATGGAACAGCTAGAGATTGCTTTCATCTATTGCAGGCATCGCTTCTATCAGGAAATATTTTGCCAATTTAGCGTTGATGGAGTGAGCTCTGTGGAACACCATGCACTGCAATAGGCCATGCCTGGTATATATAGATCACCCAAGTCGCACTCCCAGGAGTCCTTGAGAGGTGCACTGGGGGCCAGGTTCAGGGAGTCAATTAGTAGATAATAGCTACTTTGATCCAAATCAATGGTGAGAAACTGGTCAGTTTCCGATTCAGGGGGGCGTTTAGATGAATCAAAGCTCTATGTAGGCCGTGTTGTTTCCTGAATTGGAGCCTAATCTTAATAGAACTAGTGACAACTGAGTTCTTTGAAATGTTGAAGCTGAGAGTAAATCACAGAATGCAATGGGGGAAAAAGATGTCTCTGTAACCCAGGCTGGGCAGGGACCGGAAAGTTTGCAGTTGGCCCAATAAAGAAGCTGTGAAGTGATGGATATTTGAGGCACTAGGCCTCCTTCCGACTTTGGAACAGATCTCCTAAGATGGGCCAGCATGTTACTCCAGATGAACGAACGCGACTAGTGAAGAATGATTTATTGATGCAGATTGGGATGTGTTAGAAAAGATATAGAAATGTGGGCATTTTTATAACATGGTCCACAAGGGATGGGGGCAAAGAGGCACATTTTGTCTTGTAGTGGCTGAACAATTTTGAGGAACAAATCCCCAAAGGAGCTTGAGATTAATACATACAATATGCTTAACAATGGTAAGTACTATTAATCGGGAGTTATGCAGAGTCCAGGTAAGTCTTTACTCTCTTGCGGACGCTGGTGAGCGACTCTGCTGTACTGATATCAGCCGGGAGCTCATTTTACCACTGTGTTGCCAGAACAGAGAATAGTTGAAACTTGCCTGTTCTTAGTGATGACAGTACCAGTCAGCTAGCTGAAGTTTTTGAGCAGAGTGCTCCAGCTGGGGCATGAGATCTGACTTGTGTTTGGAGGTAGGTAGGAGCAGTTATGCGGACAGCCTTGTAGGCCAGTACCAGCGTCTTGAATCTAATGTGAGCGATTACCAGGAGCCAGTGGAGGTCGCTGATCAAGGTGTGGCACAAAAGGCACAAGCACTCATCTGTGTTTCATGGTGTTGACTACATTTGAATTTCATAGATTACTTTATTTCTGGGATTTTCACAGTTCTGTCTTTTCCATGTAATGTTTTGTCCAACACTGCATCGTGAGACATTCATATATCCTCAACCTCAAGATTCAGCTTCCATAAAAAACAGCCCCCAAGGCCAGGACTGGCTGGCTGCCACTATGTTCATCATCATGGCCGGGGACATGGACAAGACCCTCTGTTGGCTGGTGGAGTTCTCGTCTCTGCTGTGCTCCGCCTTCATCTGGCCTGCCCGGATGCACAGCTCTGTGAGTACAGATGTGTAAATACATTCAATGATATCTATGCATACTGCATACATTTGTCATCACATGTCAAGCTTCACATGTCATGTACTTTAGAGTCTGAAAAGTGTAGGGGGCACTATCATATGTACTCATACTGTTGGTTATCATCTTATAATCGATCGGGGGTTGTGATAAGCAGGGTGCTGGTTTGGCTTGGCCTAAACAAGACAGCGTTTACAACTCTGGGGCCTAGCACGTGGGGAACATCAAAAGACCCAGGTTGTAAAGGGGGATGGGAGACTGTGAGGAAAGAAAAAGGGGCCCTGATAAGCTCTAACACGGGTTCTGTGAACATCAGATCGAGAATGGATACATGGATCAAACAGGTTTACAATATAATTTGGTAATATCAATAAAAGAGTAAGCATACCATCATAACACACTTCTACCTAACTCTGCCCAGATATCTACCTTCGTCACGTGGTTAGCGACCGGAAGGCGGCTCAGTCTTTTCGTTGTTGTCCAGTTCGCCTGCTGGGGATTGGCCTTATGGAAGGCGGTACGTTCTTCTCCCTGGGTCTCGTTACGTGTCATTCTGTTTCTGGCGTTTGGAGCTCGGTGGCAAGCGTCGGTGTTGCGTTCACCGTGTGCAGAGCGGTTTGTCGGTGTCGGATTTCAACGGGTGGTCGGCTGCCCTTATCGTAAGACAACAACTGCGTAACCGATGCTTCTGATTATCATAGACTTAAGCTAACGGAATGTCGCACTACAGCTGGAGCTGGTAGAGTTTAAACAAACAAGGTACTTCGTCCTCACATAGCTTCTTGGGTCTAATAACCGGGTAATTGCCGTCACACAACGCGCAGGATCGAGGCTGAAGGACCCAAACTCATACAACAACCGGAGGGAGTGGACCAACCCCCCACCCCCCCGGTGGGGCAGGAGGCAGAGCGCTCGATCCCAGTTGGGATCGCAGCTGGGAGACCGAAGAGAAGGAGATAGCAGTAACCAGACATCGCGTCTGTGTTGATATAGACTAGGTCAGGGGTGTCAAACTCAATTTCATCCTGGGCCACACCAGCATTTTGGTTGCCCTCAAACGGCCGGTAAGATGAAATGAATATATGTACTCTTTATCATATTACATAATTGCATCTGCATTTGATGATTATTGGTTGTAGTAATTTGTAACTTAATTAATAACTAGCTATGAAAGCAGAAGTCTAGGAAACATAATTGCGAGCAGACATTTAAGTGTCCAACTATTGTACAAATTGTACAACGGGGAACATCAGTCAAACTGGAAAATGTAGTCCCAGTCAGGCCACCCCAGTCCCAGGGGTATCCTTAAATGATGTTCAAAATATTAGTAATTGTTACAAATAAATATTGAGTAAAAGCAGAATACTTCACAACTGCATTAAACATGTATTGACCCACACACACACACCAAATGCCCCTATAATGCTTACTGTAAGAGATGCATCAATCACTCTCGTCCACTTTAAGGTAACTTCAAGTTCAAAGTTCAAAGTTTCTTTTATTTGTCAAATGTGCTATATTGACATACAGCACAGATGAAATTACATGCCTCTCAGGCCCAGGTGAAATTTTTGAAATAAAAGACACAGTAAACACTAAGACAATCTAAACAGTGAAGACAATCTAAACAGGAAGACACTCTAAACAGTGGAGACAATCTAAACAAAAGCCAATCTAAACAGTGAGGACAATCTAAACAGTATGGCAAACTAAACAGTGAAGACAATCTAAACAAGAAGACAATCTAAACAACAAGAAGACAATCTAAACAGTATAAGCAGTATAGACAGCTATGAACAATATAAACAGTTATGGACAAATAAACAGTTATGGACAAATAAACAACTCAACTTCTCTCGGTGTCTGAATCTGGTGCGGACGAGATTCAGACACGGAGGAACGGACATTATAGTAGGTCCC
>OMOU01094444.1:0-13091 GCA_900312585.1 Malacocephalus occidentalis
TAGGCAATGCGGGTTTGTAGCCCCAGCCATCCCAGACTCCATCTGGGCCAGGTGAGGCCAATTAAGCCAGCCACCAAACACACACACACTTCCACAGAGTATTAAAAATGTACATGGTAAATCATGCAATTAAATATGAAATGATTTGACAGCCCTACCATTTACCTGAACTTATAAATGTACTGTAATGTCTAACATCTAACTGTTTAAGACGGCGAACATTCATTGAGGCTTAAACTACTTTTTTTGTCTCTTTTGTAATAGTAATGTTATATAGTAGTAATGTTATATAAATGTATGTTTTTTGCAACTTTCTATACAATCATTTTGGTAAACTGACCCAACAAGTTTGGTCAGGGTTCATGCTGCTCAGATGTGTAGTTTTGTCATGTTTGTTTGGAGAAAAATCGGACACTGTTCAGAAATGCTTTCTTTTTTTCTGCTTCCACTGTAATTCTGTGCATTTTCATGTAATGGTTGGCAAGGGCTTGAATATTGAAATGCAGATTGATTTTGGTACACCCAGGGTAGGCTTTACTTTTTTTTTTCCACCAGAGATATTGCTCTTTTGGGGTGTTTGGGATGGGCAATGTTATAACTCGGACGAAATACAAATTCTCGACCCACTTTCCAAATACAGAGTAAGTTAAAAATATTATTTAACGTGGGCATTAAAAAGCCCTGGTAATCCCCCTTTTAAAGGGCAATTGCATTGCTTTTAGGGGCAAAAATCCTCTACTTAATCCCTACTTAATTGGGAACACCCAGAAACATGCCATGTCACCATACACCCGGAACCCATCACGTCACCGTTAGCCTGGAACACATGTTCTCTACACCCGGAGTGCGGGATGTCATGGTACACCCAGAAGGCTCTGAAACATTTACTTGGATTGCTCCCAGCTGTCGGCTGCTTACCACTTAAGGAACATGTAACAATGGTCATTGTATTACAATAACAATTCTTTCTGCTTTATGTGTATATTTCCAGGAGCGACGACGGGCCAGGCAGGTCCAAGCAGCAGCAGCACCCACTATCCGGTCACAAACCAGTTTACCATGGGCGGTGCTGCCATCTCCATGGCCTCACCTATGGCCATTCCAAGCAACACAATGCATTATGGGAGTTAAGAAGAAGCATCCCTCCACCCACTCCTAATCCCCCCCACCCATGCATGATGAAACGCCATTGGCTCACAGAGGAGCCCCAAACTCAACGGCCACAGCCCAAATCCAGTATACCAAAAGCAGTGCTGTTCTGGCAGCCCTGGCCTTTTACGTGATTGTCTACACCGTTATGATACCGTCCTCCGCCGCCGGAGTCTTTTCACTCATGCTAACTTGTGAACATTCAGATCTTCCCTTCGAGCTACACCGCTTCTCCTTCTCCTTGCTCTCCCATGTCCTCCTGCCTACCGTCCGATCAACATTGTTGACCTTTCTTTTGGGACCTGCTACACTATACAGAAACACACTCGATGCATCTGGAGTCTGTTGTGAAAGTTAAGCTGCATTGCAAGACTTAAAAGTGCCACCATCTCCTGCTTTTCTTCCCACCTCCACAATCAGTTTTTTTCTTGTATGAGAGTCATAACCCACCACCACCGCCCCTTCCATCATAGTTACAAGCAAGCACGCATGCGCGTGCGCGCACACACGGCCACCATATGGTGGGGACGTTTTCATTGTGAGATATCAGGTCACCGTCCTTTTTACCCTTTCACGCCTCCAGTTTACTGTACAACCAGAGAACTGTATAGCAAAATAGCAGGATTGTTGGACAGACTCTTCTGATTGGTCCGTCAGCTGCCAAAGGAATGCTGGGTCTCTTCTTTCTTTTTTTTTTTGGTTTGGGTGTTTCATTACAAATGACTGAACCGCTAAAATGTGAACAAAACAATTGAGAAATACAAAATGCGAAATGTGCTTACATTTTAAATGTTAGCGTAGAAAGCCAATACTCATTTTAAAACACCCCTAGCAGAGGGTCTTGATGAAATATACAGGGACCAATGGGTGCCCTTTTTATTCTAGAAGAAATGGTAGCATAGTTGTTCCAGTTTACATTTTGTCTCTAACTCTTCTTGCCTGGTATCCTCTCCATCCCTCTCACCTTGATATTGTCATGAAAACACCCCACCCCCAATTCAGCCTTTTACTTAAATGCTAACAAAACACTTTCATCAAATTACTGGAGCAGCACCATTTACTAGTTATGCAGTTGCGCCATTTTGAATTGGTAGTGTCTGTTTGTCATATCAGAAACAATGGATGCAATAACCTGTTTCATCAGTGGTGGTGCTGTCCCTGAGGTCCGGTGTTGGTGTTTGGTTTCATTTTAAGGCAGGAGAGAACGACGTATGCATTGCTTCCGGTCTCACACATGTTGGACTATTGTCTTTGAATGGAAATGTGAGGAATCTGTCTTTTTAAGGTTGTTTTTTTTTCATTAACAAAAGCAAAGTAAAAAAAAAAAAAAAAAAGGGTGATGGAACACCCATCTGGATTCGTGTTGTAGTAGACATGCTTAATCTTTGTTTTGTAGTTGAATAGAAATCATGAACATATTCTAATGCTTGTCATGCAACTATTGGCACTCCTGCCCTTTTTCTTGAAGTATTGCTCCGTGTAGAAGATAGTGGTATCCACTTTTATTCTGAAAAGTGAATGAGGAAGATGATTGTGACACTTTGTTGTGCATTTCTGTCAGCCCATAATGGCTTGTCTCTGTGTTAACAGTCCTCTACCATAGGCAAAGATGAGTGCCCAAGAACCATTGTCTTGTCATTGTGGTGCTGTGGTGGCCATTTGGTATTTAGAGTAAAAGATTATTTTGTTTCCAGTTTAAAACTGGCTACTCTTGTATCAGCTCATATTGGGCGGGCGCTGTAGCTTGTTGAGTCTGTAGGTGGAGAAGTTCGCTTTTTAGCCTGAGCATGTTTGTGACAATTGGTTTTCTTGGGCCATCCCTCTCGGCTCATTAAAATGTTTGGGGGTCAGGGGGGGTGTTAAAAGGGGCTTCCTACATTTAGAAAGATGCCTTGATGTCTGATGGGAAGCCTTCATCCATTTATTTCTCAGGTACATACTCATTGATGCGCAGTGAGGAACACTGCTTTTGAGCCAGCTTATTGTTGAAGGTATTTGTTTCGTTACAAATCTGACAATTGCTGATTCAGCCAGGAAGCTTTAATCTTGTCGGGGTCCAAACTTTGTATTTATTTTTCTTATTATAGGCTATAATGGGTAACCGCACACTTACTACATTGTCTCGTGTGTTGCCCATTTCTGTGATGCGTCCCATATGCCCCCACAACTATTGCACATATACATACCCGCATTGGTTAAACTGCTTCTGATAGAAACGTTTAATTCCGGTTTATTGTATACGTCCTGATGACCAGGTGGCAGATGAAACCAGTTGAGATCACCTCTGTGGCATTGTATCGGTCCAAGTGCTGCAATGGATCATTCTCGTTCATCATGGTTCTCTAAAACTACTACAAAAAAGTGGGAAAGCTGACTCGGTCATAATTGGAGTTTGCAAAGGTGAGTAAGAAATGTAGGAGGAAAGGTTCATGCCATTCTTGCATCTTTCAAACCAACAGGCTTTATTATAAAGCTGTGATATGGTGTGCAATAGTTGGCATAGATTGACAGTTAAATGCATTTTGGGTTTTGACCAAAACAAATATCCCTTATCATAATATTTAGGAATCAGACTGAATCAATGTTTATTTACACACATGAATAAACATTTAGATGTTATTGTTAAATTAAATTGGTTATATCCCTCTGGTGTGGAGTAATCTTGAATTGACAAATTACTTTTCTTCGATGCAGTGCCATGCCCTGTTTAAGTCCAATTTGAATATTTTTGCTATTGCATAGGTTTTTGCTAAATACAAACCCACAAACGTATAAAAGCCGTCTGGATTTATAGATGCCATCCATAAATGAAACTGAAGTGAAGGAATGTACCACAATTTTGTGTTGATGAAAATCTAGTTACATTGCAATGTACCAGAATGAAAAATAAACTAAGGATAAATATAACATAAGTCATGCGATGTCAACGCGCATTGAATTTGTGCTCACTTCTGATTAAACTCCGAGTACCAGGTAGAACTTAGGCACACCATCTGGCATGACTCCTTGTGTGCTACTGTTGGATCAGTGGGACTTGGTCACTTGCGTTGTCAGCATATGCGGTGTAACGGTCTCTGGTGCTGCCATGCGCACTGCCGTCTGAAAGAAGTACATCTGAAAGACACGGAAAAAATTAGTTTAGCCCATATCCAGTTAATATAATAAAAAGAAACACTTTGCATAGCGTGTGGGCATGTCTCCACGTCAAACAGGATATTGCCGTAGGACAGGACCTGGGATCTCATTTATAAAACAATCCGTAGGAACCATACTAAAAGTCTCCGTACACCCAAAAGCTGAAAAAGGCGTGCGAAAAAAAGATCGCGATGGAGTACGACCACTGGCAGGCGAGTTTTGTTTTCCTAGGATGAGAACGGAACGTTTTGCCCATTTCATGCCAGGGACTAGTTTCATTGATCGCCCCAGCTGTTTGTTCAAAACCTTCCGTTCTCATCTAGGAAAACAAAAAATCGCCACCGGCAGGCAGTTTTCCTTTTATAACTCACCGCCCGCGGGGAAATGTCTGTACGTCGACGCGCCTCATATCCCCGCCCACATTTTACGATAAATGGACAATGCAAAGCACCATATGAATATTAATGCTTTAAAATAATCAGCAATCAATCATACGAACGCGAGGTCATTAGAAGGCAGCGGTGTAATCTATGTGAGCCGGTCACCAAGTGGGACCATTTTTGCTGTTTCCATATCTATTTATTTTAACTATTTTAACTGAATGTTTTTTTTGCAGCGCCTTGATTGTTTTGCAGTGCCTATATGTATGTATCTATTTTGTATGGTTTTACTGTGTGTTTCGGTTGGATTACCGCATGCTTTTATTTTGTAGTACACTGAGAATTGCCACCAACTCTTGAATAACTCCTGGTGCCAATCAGCGGAAATGATTTACACCTGTGGCTGTGAGACTGGATGGACTGACAGATGGGGTAGCCCATAAGGAGAGAGGGTGGGGCCGAACGGACCAATTGATTAGTTCCAAGAGGGGACTCATTTGCTGTTTACGGTTATAAGACATTGGTGATTCAGAAGCTGGCGGAAGGCACGACGACAAGTGGACTACAGATACGGGAAGTGAGTCTAACCTGGACGCAAACAACTGCAGCACCCAGAGGCAAAGAGTGGCGAGACGGCAGTCCGAATCACCCCGAAACACTGTATGCTAGCCTATAATAATAGTGTAGCAATTATTGCTGTGCTATTTTAATTTGCCGACATTTTTGTACCTGGCGTTTTTTTAATCGAGGTTTTAAAAGGTACTGCCTGTATTTTATTGTCAGCAAATACATTGTCTGTCTGTTTGTTCGCTCTTTTATTCACCGCCGGTTTTAACTGCTCTCCACCCGATAAACAAACCTTATTTTTACAGCCTTTTTAGTTAAATGTAATTATTCGAGTTCTTAGGCCTCTTACAAACCTAGGTGGCGTTGTTGGCTATTTTAATCTCTCAGCTTGGCCTGGTCACATTTGGCATTGTCAGCAGGATTGGATTATAGAGAGCAGTTGCGGTGTGTGAAGAAGCGAACATGATGGTGCCAGTTTTTCCTGGCGCCCTGTGGCTGCCGAAGTTTAAAGGATCAGGTGATGATAATTATAGTTGTTTTTTCTTTCATTTGGTGTGGTTAGCATTCACACTGGACGTTGTTAAATGAACCAAACATAAACCACCACCTCATGACAGAGGGGCTCGTTCGTCGCCCGCCACCCGCATACATATTTCTGCAGACTGACTAGAATGCGCATATCCTATAATAACCACGGCAAGTGAAAACGTCTCAATGGTCACCCACTGGTCAACTACGTATTTGGCTCAAAACGCTCAAGCTGTTGTTGAAATCATTCGGTTAGACACACGGATAGAAAGACAAACACACACGGCAGATTCCAGAGGGACCATCCATAATGCACTCTTTTTTTGGTTCGCTTTCTGCAGTTGGTTAGGATGGTGTTCACGCCTAAACTGAACCCTAGTTCACTTGGAAGCGGACCGAGACCCCCATTTACAAGCGGACCAGAGTTTGTTTGTTTGTTTGATCCGCACCAGAGTTTGTGTTGAGTGTTCATACCACGCCAAACTAACCGTACTATCAGAGGAAACGATCCAGAGTTTGATTAAAACGGAACAAACAGCTGAGGTGTGAAAGCACCCTTGGAGGGATACTGGGAGCTCAACTAGCTGAAGCTGGGAAAATGGGTATTGTTTTGGGAGTTTTAGCTGGGCAAGCTAAACAGGTTCATGTTCTAGAGGATGGCGAGAGGAATACGGTGCGCAAAATCGTCACTGATTTGGATTCCTTTTATGGAAATAAGACCCCCATCGCAAAAATAAGTTTGCAGATTTTTGGTTGCGTTCAACACCCTAGCGAATCAGTACAGTCATTCTTGCTCTGACTGTGTGAGCTTTATTGTAGGCTGCAGCAACACAACCCTGGTGACTCCCCCTCCGCAGCCTCTCTGCAGGATCAACTGTTGCTGGTCCTCTAGCCCAGGCCCTCAGGGTCTATGCACCCCGCAACCCGGAGGAGGATTTCACTGCTGGCAGGAGCCATTATTGCTAGATGAGGAATATGGACAGTCACAGTCGGAAGTAACTTGCTTTGCAGTTAACAACTCCTATGTTCATCCTAAACAGGAAACTGGCTGGAAGGAGGATGTGAAAGCTCAGATGAAGGGATTTACCCAGGAACTAATGAGGAAGATCAATCCAGTCATCCACAGCTGAATTACCACCCCCAGTACAGGCCAGCAGAGAGCCCCTATGATAGTACTCCTATACCAACGAGCAAGATTAACAGGGTAGGCCTATTTGTTGCCAATATGGACTAGCAGGGCACATTACCAGGTTTTGTAGGAGACCTTCGATTTCCCAGCAGTTTAAACTAGACTTCCCCGCTGAGGTCCAAGGGGCAGGGGTTGATGGCTTGTTGGAAGAGTTAAGGGCTGAATTGTTCATTGGGTGATGCCTGACCTATGAGGGTTGTTACATTTGGGGTCACAAGTCATCTTGATGAGCCAGAGTCGATTCTACTCAGGCTAAGCTTAGTAGGACCCCTCTAATCCTGAAGCTGAGAGCCACCAATAATATGGAGAGTCTATACACAAGCTATGCTGTGCCAGCCTTTGAGATAGACAGGATTAAGATACCGTGGCGGAGAGTTATGATAGTTCAACACGAACATACTACTAAGAAGTTTGCTGGGATGCGCTCTTTAAGTGGCCCGGAAGATCTGCTTTTTCTCCTCACCAGCTGACGAACCCAAAGATCTGGAAGGAAGCCTTTGTGACCTACTGTCGTGTGGAAGCAACTGTGGAGGAGGATGGATCACTGGGGTACAGCCAGCCGGCTGGTCGCCACACCATCAGGGTTCCGCCGAAGAGTGAAATTCGAGTGTGGGGACGCACTCAAATGGGCATTGATGGGAAAGATTACTGTACCATGGTGGAGGTGTTATAAGAGACCAGCAATGTGGGCATGGCCAGAACGTTGGCAGTGGTAATGAAAGTCCCCTGTATGTGCCTGCAAACTTCACCCCTACAGCTTGTCCATAGGTCGACGCCAGAGACTGGGGAAGTTGTATCTGGTGGATGAAGTTGATGAATAAGTGCCAAGTGATCTAGATCTGTTCCTGGGTGAAAACTACGCCATTGACGTGTGACTGGTGGATGTCACCACCTACCAGGAAAATCGGGGGTTGCCAAAATAAATGAACGATATGACTAATCAATTGGACTCGATGTACAGCAAAAGGAGGAGCTGCATGGCCTGTTGCTCAAATGGGAGTGCTTGCCAGGGACAGAGGATTTTAGACAACATTGTCCAAAATCCAACATTGCATCCATTCAGGTGACACAGCACATGTCATTATAAGTATCGACCTCTTCCCCCTCTCATGTATAAGGAAGTGAAGACCCTGCTTGCCGGTATGTTGAAGGAGTTATCAGAGAAAGTTGTAGTCCATGGGCTGCACCCACAGTGTTAGTCCAAATGAAAGATGGCAGCTGGAGATTTTGTGTGAATTATAGGAAATTAAACCCATAAAGACGCATTCCCTTCTTGGACTGTTCGAGTTTGCATGCCCTTTGGACTCCGTAACGCCCTGGCACAGCGGCTGATGCAGCAGTACCAAGCGGACTGGTTGACTATTTTTTTTGTTGTTGATTAGATTCAACTTTATTGTCATTGCAAAGAGTACGCATACCAGTACAACGAAATGCAGTTAGCATCTAACCAGAAGTGCAAAGTAGTAGCAAAAGTGCAACAGCATAACAACGGTATGACAAGTATAACGACAATATGACAGTGAACAGTAACAGTGACAGTAGCCGTATGAGCAGAATATACAGAGAATGTACACCGTCTGCAGGAATTTACAGAATCTGCGGAGTGCATATAGATTTATCTATATATATGGTGAACGCCATACATTGAGGAATGTACAGTATAGGCAGAATATACATTGGGGTATGTAAAATATGGGCAGAGATATCCTCGGAAATTATACAGAGACTACAGTGCATATAAGATATATATATAAGAATATCCAGAATCTACAGTGCAAATAGTATATGTTCATAATATGGATGTGTGTACAGTATGGATGGAGGTATATGCAGTATTGCGTGTACACTGAGGTGTACAGCGGGGTATATGCGGGGGGCAGTGCAAGTGTCTGGCAGGTCTGGAGTCGACGTGCAGGGAGCAGTGCAAGTGACTGGCGGGTCCGGGTCTGGAGTCGATGTGCAAGGCGCAGTGCAAATGTCTGACAGGTCCGTGTCCAGAGTTGACATACGAGTGTCTGGCGGGTCTGGGTCCGGAGTCGCCGTGCAGTGTGGGATCTTCAGAGAATATACAGAGAGGACAGTGGAGTATATACAGTACATGTGCAGTACAGGGTATATACAGTTATGTACAGTAATATACAGTATACGGGGTAGTGCAAATGTACAGTGTGCGAGTCTGACAGTGGTGCTGGAGTCAGTGTGCAGTTAGGAGGGTGGTGGTGGTGTAGGGGGTAGGGAGTAGTGCAGGTGTGCAGATGTCGGGGGTAGGGGGACTCACCGGGTTGAAGAGTTCAGAAGAGCGACGGCCCTGGGGAAGAAGCTGTCTCTGAATCTGCTGGACCGGGGTACGGAGGGATCTGTAGCACCTCCCGGAGGGTAGGAGGCTGAAGAGATTGTGACGTGGGTGGGAGCTGTCCTTGGCAATGCTGCGCGCCCTTCGCAGGCAGCGCTTGTGCTGGACAGCCTCGATGGTGGGGAGTGGGCAGCCGGTGATGCGTTGGGCCGTTTTCAAGACTCTCTGCAGTGCTGTCCTGTCCGAGGCGGTGCAGTTGCCATACCAGACTGTGATGCAGTTGGTCAGGATGCTCTCGATGGTGCAGCAGTAGAAGTTCACCAGGATCTGACTGGAGAGATGTACCTTCTTCAGTCTCCTCAGGAAGAAGAGGCACTGGTGTGCCTTCTTGACCAGGGCGGAGGAGCTGAGGGACCAAGAAAGGTCCTCGGAGATGTGAACGCCCAGGAACTTGAAGCTGGTGACACGCTCAACCTCTGTTCCATTAATATAGATTTGCGAGTGTGTGACACCCTTGGTCCTCCTGTGGTCCACGATGAGCTCCTTGGTCTTCTTGGTGTTGAGTGCCAGGTTGTTTTTGGCACATCAAGCTGTAAGGTGCTGGACCTCCTCCCTGTAGGCTGTCTCATCATTGTCGCTGATGAGGCCCACCACCGTAGTATTGTCTGCAAACTTGATGATGGAGTTGGAGCCATGCACAGGTATGCAGTCGTGGGTGAACAGGGAGTAGAGCAGAGGGCTCAGCACGCAGCCTTGTGGGACCCCAGTGTTCAGGGTGAGTGTTGAGGAGGTGTTGTTAATTCTGACAGACTGGGGTCTGTTGGTGAGGAAGTCCATTATCCAGTTGCAGAGGGAGGTGTTGATACCCAGCTGAAGGAGTTTGGATATCAGCTTGGAGGGGATGATGATGTTGAATGCTGAATTGAAATCAATGAACAGCACTCTTGGCGGTGGAGGGTTTGAGCACCGGCACAATGGAGGTGGTTTTCAAGCACACAGGGACAACTGCTTGGGCTAGTGACAGGTTGAAGATGTCAGCTGTGTGGCGCAGGCCCTGAGCACCCGACTGGGGATGACATCAGGGCCGGCGGCCTTCCATGCGTTCACTTTGCTCAGTGCCGCACCTACATCGGAGGGGGAGAATGTTGGTGGCTGGTGGTCTACAGGAAGGACAGGCCTGATGGCCCCCTCTTGATTGTCCCTCTCGTAGTGAGCGTAGAACGTGTTCAGCTGGAAGCATCGCTGGATGGTGGTGTGGAGTTTGTTGGTTGGTAGTCTGCAATGGCCTGGATGTCTTGCCACATGCGTCGGGGGTCGGAGTTCTTGAAGTTCTCCTCGAGCCTTAGCTTGTAGCTTAGCTTGGCCTCCTTGATGGCCCTCTTCAGGTTGGCTCTGGAGGAGTGGCCACGTTTACACGGGCGGCAATGTTCCGGTTTAACCCGATTAAGACAATAGCCTGAGTAGGACACTGCCATGTAAACACCAGTTTTGTGGGTGCCACATGAAGCCTGAATGGCAAACCCCCTCCAGTCTTTATTTCCAAAGTGCCGAATCTGCTCCTTCTGGCCAAACCGTGACATTCCTCACAGACGGTTTAACTCTTTTGATCAGAGGGGAGTACATGGGGAGTAGGAACAGGGAGAGATGGTCCGACTGGCCCAGGAGGGGAGAGGCTTTGTATGCACCAGCTACGTTGGTGTAGACATGGTCCAGGGTCTTGCCTCCTCTAGTGGGGAATGAGACATGTTGGTGAAATTTGGGGAGTACAGTCTTAAGGTTGGAGTGGTTGAAGTCACCCACAACAATAAAGGCTGTCTCGGGATGAGAAGTTTGTTGTTTGCTAATGGCAGCATGTAGCTCCTGCATGGCTAGCTTAGCATTAGCATCGGGTGGAATGTAGGCGGCAGTCACGAAGGTAGCAGTGAATTCTCTGGGCAGGTAGAACGGTCTGCACTTAACCATAAGAAACTCTAGGTTAGGCGAGCAATGACTCTCGATGATAGTAGTGTCCGTGCACCAAGCGTTGTTCACGTAGATACACAACCCACCACCTCTGGTCTTTCCGGAGTCGTCCATTGTTCTGTCCGCGCAGAGAACGGTGCGCCCCGTTAGCTCAATCGCGCTATCGGGGATGCTGCTGTTAAGCCAGGTTTCGGTAAAAATTATGATATTGGAGGTAGAAATCCATTTGTGGGTTGTAATCCGTAGTCGTAGCTCGTCTCATGCTAAAACTCTCATGTTGTCCGAAATCTCACATCATCCAAATATCTCAGACACCCATTTGAGTACAAGGGACATTCGTGTGCTGCAAAGAAAGGGATATGTGAAACACATGAACAACACAAACATTCTGCGCTTTTGTAGTATGCTTGTGCAACTACATGTCAAAGTAAAACTGCTCGATTCAATTGTTGGACCCATTTTGTGTGTGCGTGTATTGGAAATGTTTCCCTCTGGGCCAGAGAAGCACCAGCAGCAGGCACAAACAAAGAAACAGCCCAGTTCGTCACATAACTCCGGAAAGCCATTTCCTGCTGGTTTTGAAACTCTGAGTCAAGCAGACACAATACTGAGAAACGCTCTACTGTCAAATGTACTGTCGTAGTAGGTGTAGGTGTGTGCCCAGAGTAGGCAAGTAAATCTCAGTTATAGGCTTACCTTTGATATATTCCATTATACAGTAATTGCACAGGTGCTTCATGAGCATTTGAATGTAAATACTGAAATCTATTAAATTCACAAATATTCTGAAGGTTTAGGAACGTTTGCTGGCTTTTTTGTTGCACCCATTTTTTCCACATATCCAAGAGATTAACTGATAAATTGCATATCAAAAATGTTAACACGTGGTATCATTTAACAGAATGACAGACACTGCCATCCAGTGGCAAGTTTTTCCACTGCATCATATATGTGTCAAGCAGTTACAGCAAACTGCCAAGACAAAAGAGATGTGAAATAAATCTACTCTCCACATATGGTCGGTTGGGCTTCCGGCATATTCATTCTGTTTTTCTGACTGATTAATTCACATTCACACAGAGACGAGTTCTCTAGAGCTCAAGAAGAGACCGACAAGAGAGACTCGAGAGGCAAGACTTCTATTTTCAAACCCATTCTTTGATCCATTCCAGATGTCCAACATTAGTACCTGGCTCATGGACCGATTCAGCACACACATGGTTCACATCGAGAGAAAGAGAGAGAGAGAGAGAGAGAGAGAGAGAGACTCATTTGTAGGTAACGTAGTGTACTTACAGTATGTACAACGTAGTTTTTTGTTTTTTTTTAAGGTGTGTGTGCAAGAGTGTATTCCCCCAAAGAGCGCTAAACTTGGGATTGTATTGTATACTGCACATCTATAACATAAGCCACCCCTCCCCCATGTAACATAGACAGTGGTCACAGTTACATGGACAGCAATATTCCGACTATTGACCTTATTCTAAATTAGACAATATCCCGATTACGGTGTTTACATGAGTTGCTTATAGAATATTCCATTCATATTCAAAATCAGACCCGTACAGGACTCTGATGCCAGGGCATGCATCATTAAGCAGGTGGCAACTGCTGTACGTGTTGCAAAATGTTGCAAAAACTCAGAAATAGAATGTTATAGTGCGATTAAGGTGTATACATGTCTACATAACGTGACCAAGATCAGAATACTCCATGTCTTATTCTGATTATTGCTTATTTCGAGTATGGCCTTATTCAGGCTACAGGAATCCAAAACTGGTGTTTACATGGCAGTGTCCTACTCAGACTATTGTCTTAATCGGGTTCAACCGGAACATTGCCGCCCGTGTAAACGTGGCCACTGAAAGGCTTGGTACGGAGGACAAGG
>OMOU01094450.1:0-33167 GCA_900312585.1 Malacocephalus occidentalis
ATGACACCCATGCGTTCTGTGTCGAGGCTCAAGTAATTTCATTTAGTGGATCCATCTGGGCTTTGCAGGAGTTGGGAGGAGCACAGGGGAGAGGGTCATGGCTGGATTACATGGCTGGATTACAGTCCCCTACTGGTCGCAGGGATGTACTGCAACTGCAGAAGGACGTGAATTACACCCATATGGGTGTGAATCGTAGAGAAAGGCTGATCTCAATTTACGGAGTCAGCCATGATAGTACCATGTTATTTAAATGTGGTACGATGGGAAAAAAGAATAACAATAAAACAGCCAAACATGTATACTGATTGAGTGACAACAGAAATACCTAGAAAGGCAAAGAAATGTAACCCTCTTCCCCTCCAGTTATATTGGGTTGTTATATCATCCTCCTGTCGCAATGCATTGTCAGTGATTCAAGCAACGGTTTCCACACTACGAATAACACCAGAAAGAGGATGACATCCAGGTTTTTGCATACTATGTGCAAATGGGAATTTGTACACTACATACCATCTCTGCCTTTAGTATGCGATTTTAGATGCAGCCTAAATATTAATTTTAGCCGTTAAGGAAGGAGCAAATGGAGAGAGACAGTGGGCCTGCAGCGCCCTCTAGTGTAGCATGAAGGCAAAAACATTTTACGCTTGAAAAGTCAAAAACGTTTAGTAGTATGACAGAAATTTAGAAAATAATACAGTATCAGTTCATAAGTAAATGCTGCATTTTAGTTCTGCTTAATTGGTGCTGCTTAAACATAAAAAAATACAATTTTCAAAGACTTAATTGTTATTATATGAATGTCAATACATACTGGCCTAGTTAATTTATCCAGGTTTGACTTGTTTTTTTCCTTACCAATTAGTTCTGTGGGGTTCTTCTCGATGAAATGTTCACACAGTCTGATAAACATGTCTGTCGTCTCCTTCGAGGGAGATTCTCCATGGCTAAAAACATGGTTACATAATACATACATAATTAATACAAATAAATACATAAATGTTTAAACTCTACCACTTAACCCAGCACAGAATACTATAATCAGAGCATAACTCAACACTAGTCCAATGATGAGTTGATTATGTATTCTCCATACCCTTTACACTGAAGTTTCATGTATTTGACGCCGTCTTTTTCAATGTCATTGCGGTCATAAAAGCGTGTTGTGTTGGTCAAATCCACGAGCAAACCCATCTTGACCTGCAAATGTGTGCAAAGACAGCAATAGGATCAAGAACAAGAAAATAACAGCAGATACTAATAATATTGCATCATTCAAAACCACCAAGTAAAATGCCCGTCTTCGTTTTTCATGATGTATTCATATTGGCCTTAACTTGTTTCTCATCTGTAGTTTTACGTATACATTACGTTTGAGGATAACAATGCAGTTACCAACAACATGTGCTCATCTTACCTTTAGACTCTTTAAAAAGTCTGACAGCATGCTTGGGTGAAACCTGTTCTCCTCTTTAACTTTGTCATCATATTTGGGCCCCAACATAGTTTTCATCGGCAGGAACTTTCCTGAAGAGAAGGTACAAATACATTTCCATTGTCATTTACAACTAGTAATAGGCAGATTTTTATGAACTATTAGTGGGAATGATCATTTTTGCATCACAATTTTCATTTTCACTTTGTTGGGGTCTGTAACCAAACCAAACAAACATGTTTTAGTAATTATTTTCTTACATGTGGAGGGACAACCTGTAGGATAGGCAATTTCTGAAGCAATTCATATATAACGGTGTTAAAAATGTGCATGCATATTTTACCCTTATACAATAAATGGAAGGTCTTCTGACTTTGGCCATATTGAGATTTTACTTATTCACCATGCTGCAAAACCTTGGAGCTTTGAAGATTAAGTCTATGAAAACACGCCCAAATAGTGTGATAGACCTAATCATTAGCAATGCATATTTGTTATTGGCAAACATATGATGATATGATGATATGAAAAAACATGACGTCAGAACCTCATATGTCCTTCTAGTAAACAGGTTCTGTAACCATTCAGTGGAGGAGGATTCACCAAACATTTGCAAAGCAAAAAAACATGATAGCATCTATGCCTGGCCCTTAGACATAAAAGCATCATTCTGTACATACGTGCGACACACACACACTTTTAAAAACCAAACCGGTCAGAATAAGACGTGATGGGAGTGTTAGGGTAGCCCCTTGCAGACGTGTTAAGAGGACCAGCCAATGGGTTTGTTTTGACACGTGATTTCACGACTAAACGGCTAGCCGAGATGCTTCGCGCTGCTAGCGCCAATGGCAAACAAGGAGATTTAAAAAAAAACACTGAATCTGATTTTGTCGAATAAAAGTCAAAACATATCAGATCATGTCAGCTTCGTGGTGGTCGTAGCTTGTATTCCCCTGGTTGGTATGGGGGCCAGTTTAATACACCGTGATATTGAGCGGGTAATCCTTTAGTTTACTCTCACCTGCCACAGGTTGTCCTCTTCTGGGACAGCTCCTCCACCGAGGAGGAGGCCCGGTGTGTGACATGGTGTACAAGGGGGAGTCTCTCGGTATAGTGGCCAAAAACGAAGGTTTATCACCGCGTCTCAGCGGCGCATCTGCGGTTATGGTGGTCCAATGGTCACGACGTTTCGCGGTGGTCCTTACTCGAGTGCTGCGGATTGAGGCCTTCACTTTATTTGGAGGGTCATGCAGAAGATATGTGAGCTTCAAAGTTTGTATATTCCTGCGCAACACAAAGCCTATGTTGTCTTAAAACCAGTCAACGTCCCACGAACGGTGTTGTTTATGTAGTTCTTTTTATTTCTCTACTGACGTTAGCAGCTAGCTAGCATAACGTCAGCTAGCCACTGTAAGCCCATTGATGTATTGGTAAGAATAGCTAACTGGCTAACTACTAGCTAGTCTTCTTCTGGTTGAGAATGGAGAGTCATTAAACGGCAGACGACTCAGTACTGCCACCCATCGAAGAAACATATATTTGTTTAAATTCTTATGATGGTTATTTTCATATTAGTAATATTGTTTTATTCTCATAGACAACTGCCGGAATTAAATCTATTATGTTACATCACCATATTAGTGTTAGGTGTACTAGCCTACTGATAAACGCCTTACTTATCAAGCTACTAATACTATTTACCATATATTTTACTATACATAATTCTTTCTAAATATTATATTGTTACATATTTATATGCATGACCATGCATGCACACACGGATTCTATAATAGCATAAATACATTCAAGCTGCAAGCAACTCCATACAGTTTCTCAGTGTGCAGTCTTATCAACACCGTGTCAGCATTTGGAGCTGTTTGCTGTAGAATTCGGTAAGCGTGAGAGGAAAATAATGTAGCTCATGTCTATGTGACATTCACCCGATTCACCCGATTCTTTGCCACACAAATATGTGCAGCCTGAAACTGTGGAGTTGGAAGGAAATTGCGCAACAAACTACAATACGTTTCCATGGGTGAGCTCAAATCAGTGGCGACTGGTGATAAACATGTTGGGGGGGGTGCAAAAGAAAAAACCACCATGTTCCCTAAACCCTAATGGTAATGTTCCGAGACCCCAGATTTACAAGAAAATAACTGCTGAAGTTTGGATAGCTGAATAGTAGTGTTGATGAGAGGTACAGGAACCGATGATGAAACTTTCTTTATTTAAAACACGAATTACTCCCATACAAGTACATTATTCCAACAGGCATCAGCCAGGTAGTAGCCGAAGCGTATTGTATCCACACACAAATAAACAAACAAATTGAAAAATGTTTTAATGAATGCAAACTACCATGCTGGCACATTGTACATGTCAACATGTTTATTTTATAATTATTTAGCATTAACTTTAACTTGTTTAAGTCGACTTAAACACTCAAAATGGCGTGTCAACAGAACAGAGAACCAAAACTGAGCATGGTCAAGTAGAACACACAAATACTAGCAACATGAACAAACTGTCAGGATACCAGGACAATCAAGGGCAGGGAAACAACACAACATAGGAATAAGCAGACGGCAATATAACCAGATACAATAAACTACATTGGGAAGAGAACACCAGATAAAACACAAAACAATTAAACAGATGAACTAAAACATAAGGAGAAGTAACAATCAACCAATGAGAAAAAAATAAAAATGAAAGGGGGTGCTAGCTACTGAGCCTAAGGAAGCATCAACCAATTAAAAGCATTTCATTTGAAAAAAACGTATTAATTCAAAAATGAATATTAATACCTCTATAATAGCCAATCTTGGGTGATACGTTGCCTATTCTTTGGGAGAAATGTAAATATCGTAACGATCTCTGGGGTAACAATGATGTCCAGCCAGGATTTAGAGTTAAACGACTCTGGTTTTATTTGTTACTCAAATTTCACAGGTTACTGTTCGGCCGTAAACTACGCCAGCAAAACCAACTAGCGCGTTTAAATGACAATGAGATACAATAGTCCACGTAGTCCGCTGGGTTGCGGGCGTAGAGAGGGGCACAGCGTCGGAGTTCTCTCCTGCCGTGCATACCCCGCCTCTACTGTAGGAAGAGTGCACAGGTGTTATTAAATAGCATTCCGTTAATTGCACTCATTCTCCGTCAGATTCCAGACATTTTTGCCGCTCCCCTTGCCTGTCAATGCTAACCACACCCCCTCATAGCTCACAATGTACAATGAAAAAGTATTGATATTGTTATATGGGTCGCTGTAAAAACTTTTTACAACTGACCTCACACGGGCTGGAGGTTATGCCTGTAAAATGCCCAGGTCTGCAATAGACGCACACCGGAACGGCTGCATACAGAATAGACATAACACAAGTCTTGGCATCCAGGTTCGCTACAATATGTTTGAGGGCTATGCTGTCTCTAGAACAGGAACTCCTTGACACGCATCGGCATAGACCGTTCTGGAGAACTGCCAGGTAAGAAAAGTCAGTTATATAACAGTTGACAGTTATATAAGTGTGTGTGAGAGTGTGTGTGGTTGGCTTAATTAGCCTGTGGGGCATTGGCTAATCAGTGCACCACAGGTTAAGTCAGCCACCACCACACACACACTCATGACATCTGCTCCATGTCATTGTACCAAAACTTTGCAACAAACCAGACTTTCAACACCACTACCTGCCTGCGTCCTTGGAGGAGCCTGTACTAAGCAACATATGTGGCATTGTGGCAAAGACACTTGCTACAGTGTGAAAGTGTCCTAGTGTCCAGTCTTATGGCCTAGGCCCTAGGGGATGAAGCTGTCCTTGAGCCTGGTGTTGCATGGATGTGGGTGGTTGGCGTTCGTCCTGCACCGGTGGTGTGTGTGGAGGATAAACGCCATGTAAACCATTTTCCATTGGCACAAGCGCTGCCACTACAATCCTCCCACCTTTAAAACAGTCTGCTCCATCTGTCCGCCTGAGAATAAATAGACCTATACAGAACATAATGAGGTATAAACAAAGAATATGTATTACTAATTTATAAACAAACAAAATGTATTGAATATTCTATATTTGCTATAGAATCTTTAGATCGGGGTGGGGAGGGGAACTTCTGGCCTCCGAGACCATTTGATCCGGCCCGCGAGGCAATTCATGAAAATAAACAAAAGCAACCTCAGAAATACAACACACACAAAAAACTCGGGACATCGATTATTTTTTCCTCTGAGTTAAAACGGACAGCTGTCACCTGTCTGTTTCATGTTCAGGGTCAGTGAACGCAGCACATGCATAACGTAATGTGTGATCGCGTGATCATCTCATGTCATCATTTCGTTCAGTATATGAAAACATGGCAACTAACAAGAAAAGAAAGGTAGATGTGGAATGTCGTGCTTTCCGAGAGGGAAATGGGCAAACAATTATTTATTTGTGGAAGTAAAAGGCAAGCCAGTATGCCTAGTTTGTCGGGAAGCGCTCTCTGTGATGAAAAAGGCCAACCTCGAGCATCATTGCAGCTCGAAACATGCTAGACTGGACGAGTTGAAAGGACAAATGCGCTTCGATAAAGTTCATGCTATTTGGCACAGTTTTGTTGCTCAAAAAGCAGTCTTCATAAGACCACAATCTGACTGAGACAACACTACGCATGCTAGTTTTGTGGTGAGTGAGCTAATCCCTAAGAAGCTGAGGCCGCATTTCGAAGACTTGGTGAAGGAGTGTCTTTTTGCCGCTGCGGAGCTGCTTGCACTGGACAAAGTAAAATTGTTCATCGGTCTGTGTGCACAGTCCCTGAAGCTCCACAATGTGATGACAACTGTCGTTTCCACCATAAACATCATCAAAAGCAGAGGGCTGAACAGCCGCCAGTTCAAGGAGCTACTGAGTGAACTAGAGTCAGAGTACGGAGATCTGGTTTACCACAGTGAGGTGCGGTGGCTGACTCGCGGAAATATGTTCACATGGTTTTACTCACTGAGAGAAGAAGTGAAACAGTTCACGGAAGGGGGGGAAACCCGTCATGGAACTTAGTGATAGCAAGTGGCTGTGTGATTTGGGCTTCATGGTGGGCATTACCCGATCAGAGCTAAATGTCAAGCTCCAAGGTCCCAACCAGCTTCTCAGCTCTCTGCAATCAAATGCAAAATCATTTGAAGCAAAACTAAAACTGTGGCAAGTGCAACTGTAAAGTGGAAACACTGTCCACTTTCTCACTCTGCAAGAACAAAAGCCTGCGGTGACATCTGAATATGCTGCTGAGTGTGCACAACTCCCCCAGGCATTTTGAGAGAGGTTCCAAGACATGAAAAGTAGACAAAGGGAACTGAATATATTTGCCACGCTGTTTAATGTGGAACCAGTTGATGTGCCTGACAACCTACAACACAAAATCATTGAGCTGCAAAGCAATGACGAGCTCAAAGCTAGGTACAACAACCTCCCTTTGCTCGAGTTCTACAAACTATGTACGTGCTGAGGATTTTCAGACATGCACTGACATTTCCATCACTGTTTGGGACGACCTACTGCTGTGAGCAGTTCTTTTCAAATCTGACTCTTGCAAAGAGTCAAGACTGACTGACCCAAACCTGCAAGACCGGCTGAAAGTAGCATCATCATCACTACCATCTGACACCAAGCATGCATCCGCTTCTAGCGCTATATCTCTAACTAATATTCTGTCATTAATGTCTCTCGCTCTCGTAAGTCAGAAGAAAGCGGCATGTGCAGTGGTGAATCCCTAGTCTCTGGTGCTTCAGAAGATCTGAAGGAGGACCCTCCACTTTCTGAAGCCGAGCAGTCTCCGCATACCCCCACCGCCGTGCTCCAAGTCGGTCATCAACAGACTGTACAGAACCACACTGCAAACTTTGTCTGCCTTCTAAGCCAAAACACTCACTTGTGTCATTTGACTGGCATGTGTGTGATGCTTGTGTCTTCAGGGCCATTCTCCCAATGGATACAAGGTATCTGTCCTTTTTAACTATCAATGGATGGGGTCCATCATGTGGGGTCTGTTCCGCAAAAAGGTGGACCTAAGCTCCTTTCAGCTGTCTGCCAGTGAAGGAGCCGAAAGGAATGAGTGATTGTAGTCATGTGATGAGTGATGAAGACTTTGGTTATCAGTCTAATATCTAAACGGTATGATATGATATATGATATGATATGTTAAGGAGTTTTGGTACATTGGGGTCTCGTCACAGTAACAGACACTCCCTGCTTGTTGTTACAAGGCTGCGGAAGACGTTAAGAGGAAGCTGATGAGTTGGGGATGGAAAATGTCTCTTTTGCTCAAGTGGTCTTACGCTTTCAATGGCCCTTGTTTGTGCTGGGAACCCTAGCTGGCATTGCCACCATCATGTCTGTGTTCCTGAGAACAGTAAGATGGCTTATTCATAACATAATCAGCATAATCCAATGTGCACATGTTATGGACGTGGCTCTGCCGCGGTGAAGCTATAATGTCCCGGAAAATCTTGGATACTTCCTAGCGTGGGACGGCATGATCTCCTTTACGAAATGGATGGTCCAGTGTACCTTATGCAAAAGGAGATAAGAAAGGCAGTATTGAAGCATCTTTCCTTAGCATTTAGAGAATTCGACCATGGCTTTCACCTAGACACTTCCGAAGCAAAACAAAAACACTATTGGACTTTGCTGACTTGCAAAACTGTATTTTAAATTGACAGACATCACAGGTAATTAATAAGCTCAGATGCGGGCCAACAGAAGGGCCGTCACGTGTTCTTTATACAACGGGCCGTCCTGAACAGTGACGACGGTAAGAGTAGTCAAAAGAAGATAAAATAGCAAGATAAAGAAGACACTTTTATACGTGTATTGGAAATATACAGTGTTTTATTTCTCTTCATGTTTCATGTACTGTTAATGACTCATAGTTCAATACATTTTGTTGTATTTTGGCATGTTTTCAATAAGACTTTAAAAGAATCATTTGAAGAGTTTGAACCTCCTCAGCAGAGAGTGGACAGCTTCTTTGGGGTATGGCTTCAGCGCCAGACAGGTTGGAAGGTTTTCTGGTTGTTCGATCCACAGTTTATGTGCAATGTCCTTCTCTCTTAGTTTCTCTGATAGACTTGACAGGGTAGCCTGATCCGGCACCTGGAATGGAAACATTTTGCACATTCATTCAGTCCTACCAAAATCACGAAGTTACCACGTCCCACTTGCAAAAGCCAATCTGTTTTTTTCTAAACTGTTCCAAACGTATGTCGTAAATAGCTTATAAACTGGCTTTTAGCAGAATGCACGTTTATTTCGGTTTAAGTTATTTGAAGACAAATGCTGACTGGTTACACTGTACAAGGCATGGATCGAATAACCTAGTGTGTTGGTTATACGGGGAAAGGAAGATCCGTATTTAAACGTAGAAATATGAGTTGGGTCCATCAACCATTTGTATTACCTGGAGAACTACTTTATGCATTGCGTCCAGTTGTGCCAAATACTCCTGCGTATCGCTGTCATTGTAGTGCAGGTGGATAGCGGCCGTGGCGGCGTGACATGCCTGCGTTATTACTGCTCCGAGAGGCCAGCCCAGCTGATGCACCAAATCTGACCTCACGACCACATACTGGACCAGCTGTCGAGCACCTTCGTTCCCAGCTACGGCCATTATGTTCCTCTCAAATTGAATCCGCTAAACATTATTTTCGGGCATTACTGTTGATGGAGAGGAACGCATAGCGCCACAGAGGAAGAACAGATCGCATCAAGCTCTTCTTCGCTTACTTTTTTCTTCGTTTTTTCGGCAGTGTAGCAGTGAGGCTGCGTTGGCGCGTTGCTGCCTCCGATGGGACGCCCCGAGTATTACAACGCGTTGACGTTTACTTTAGCACTCACGCCCTCTGGTGGAGGACCGAGACACTGCCTCAGTCACCACCTGTTGTTAGCCTTCATTTGCTCCCTGATACATTTTCAATTGAATTTTTCTAAATCTCTTATTGGCGGATATGCCTCTAGTGGTGATCCTGTTGGCTTTCGTCCTGCACCGGTGGTGTGTGTGGAGGATAAACGCCATGTAAACCATTTTCCATTGACAAGCGCTGCCACTACAATCCTCACCTTTAAAACAGTCTGCTCCATCTGTCGGTCTGAGAATAAATAGACCTATACAGAACATAATGAGGTATAAACAAAGAATATGTATTACTAATACATAAACAAACAATATTTATTGAATATTCTATATACGCTAAAGAATCTTTTGATCGGGGTGGGGAACTTCTGGCCTCCGAGACCATTTGAAATGACCTATGAAATGACTATGAAATCAACAGCAAAATTTAACAGGCAAAAAAAAATGTCCGTAGAGGTGGGCCTTAGCTGGGGACACATGCCAAACATGAATATACGATTACAAAATCAGAAATTTTAAAGGTGTGCCCAGGGAGATAAAAGCTGAATAACATTGATATGATATATTTAGCGTTATCATGCTAAATGTAATGTGAAGGGTTTGGTTCATCTCAGTGTTGGGGCCCCTGACCTATGGATGCATTTGATGATACAATTTATGGTTCAGGAGTTGGCGCACGATTTTCCCGAAGCGGCGTCCTGTAGTCGGCCACGGCGACCCGGCCGCCTCCTCTCTCTACAGCCCATCTCCTCATCACATTAAAACTGCCCCACACACCGGGACCTCGTCTCCTTCTGCCTCGCTTTTACCACACAGCGGCAGTTAGACCCACTGGCTGCCTCTCCCCACCCCCACAACTCAGTGGTGCTCACAGGGAAGGGCACGAGTACAGTGATGGGCAGAAATGCCACTCTATCAACTCATACGCTAATCTTCCTACCTTCTTCCATGACTGCTCGTGTATTTCCTGTTTAACTGGTATAGCGCTGGTTGGTGTGGTTGGTTCTAGTGTGGGCCAAAAGAAAAAGCTAACACAGTACAGTCTGAAATATATTTTACTTTACTGTATATTATTTGATCATTTCACAGATTGCATTTTGCCCCCTTTTAAGAAAAAATAACTTTTCCATAAAAATATAAAGAGCCATCCAAGGATTATGCAAGAATGTGATTGTCACTGTGTTACCTGTCCCACCATTGAAGAATAATTGAGTAGCACTGGAGTCTTACTATCCACTATGTGGATAACTTGGCATATCAAATCGTGCCATATTTTGTTCCAAGCTAAATTGGGAGAGTACAAAAAAAGCACTATAAACACTACTTCAAAGGTTTTAAGCACTTTACTTACAAGATGACTATTAACAATGAACTACTGTTCGTGAGTTCTGTAGGTAGCATGCACACTTAATATTTTGCAAACTACACAGATACTTTGATCATTAATTAATGTATCGCTCTTTGTTAGGTTAAAAGACTCTGGGAAAGATAGTACTACATGGACCCGAACAGAGGTCAGCCTTGCCCGTTTTGTAGAGGTGAGTGGAGGACAGTTACACTAGATTGACCCACCTACACTACAAAGCTCAAAAGAACAGAAGGTTTGAAACAAATGTACAATCGCTTCCAAAAGCCTGCTTCCACACAAGGCCATAACCACCTTGGCTCCTTCCTCTCTGATGTCCACGTGTTTCCATAAAAACGTACTGTATATACAATATCAAAGTAGCAAGAAGGAAACATGACCATTCTTGGAATCGGTCAGCGACAGTCTCAATCGTTTGTGTAAAGACGTGTACTAAAAGATTCGGTCTGATAGTTCAGCTTGTACATGACAGACACCCTCACATCACAGCAACTCTCCTCTAGGAGGTTCACGAAACAACAAACATACGACCATACACGGTCTTCCATTTTCCTTTGCTGCAAGCTCGTCAGATGATTTCATCAGTGGCCATTTGGAACATTCCTTTATGCTGCCCCATTCCTTCTCCTCATTCATTCAGTTGTTCTCTGGACACGATTTCCACCATCTAAAAAGTTCACACGGTGGCCTCTAGGATGAGCTGTCTGTTGACTCGGTTGCCTTGGAAGGTGTCTCCTCTGAGGGCCTTTCATTCACCCTAGAAGCTGTGCAGGAGGAGGAAATGAGAGATACATTATTTAATATTGCATGATGACTAAATTATTTAACCAAGTGATTTAATCTTGTTCCATTCACATCCTATTGTACCAAGTCTTTCATGTGCCACAGAAGCGTCTGCTAAATGCCTGAGATGTTAATGTCTCAGTGACGTGTCCTTAAACAAGAACAGTTTAAGGGCAACTTCAAATCAAGTAGTTCACAGCCTGCAGGTGTAAACGGTGCTTTCACGCCCAACTACAAAATGTTGGCCGACGCCTTTTCAACGTGTTAGCCAACAAAACACAGGTGGGTAGCATGGCACACCGGTCCGATCGTGGTGTTTGTTTGCAGCAGTGACAACAGGTGTTCATCACCGCCCTTGGGCCGCGCCTGCGAGCGTAAACGTTACCCCGTGGTGATGAGGGCTCGGTATGACTGCTGTTGCACTGTGTCGCGGGGCTGCCCTCCTCCAGCTCGTCCAGGTAGAGCCGGTAGGGGTGGCCACCCTCGTCCTTGTACTCCACATTTTCATCGTCGCTGTCCACCTCGGGGGCGACGTACACCACCTCAAACTCAATCTCCCCTCTCTGAAGTCACACGGGCAAAACATAGAAATGAGCTAAAAAAGGCTTCACAAATGATACACACATTTGTGATGAAGTGGCATTATCAAATGTAAATGCACAAGTGCACAAGGCGCCTGCTTAGGGGACCTTACCTGCTGTGACAGTATGGTGACGGCCTCCTTGTGCTTGGCGTCGCGGAGGTTGATGCTGTTGACGGCCAAGACGGCGTCCCCGACGTGGAGCCCCCTGCAGCGCTCGGCGGGCTGGCCGGGGTGGATCTCAGAGATCAGGATGGGCACGCCGTGCTCCTTACCGCCCTGGCAAGGGTTCATGGACACAGCGTTACGGGTTCACGCTAAATCTCTAAAAACATCTCAAATGTGATATTCGTGTGCAGAACCAGGGCGGGAATTGGTTTAGGTAAATATACAAAATGGTTTGTAATGAGTCACTGAGCTCACCACGATGGTATTGGGTTCACAATGGAGTTCCATTCACAATATTTTGTTCGGCAATCAATTCTCTCAGGATTTGTTTTTACAAAAGTTGTGGGGATTTTTACCGTAGGATTCTTACCGTGATCGAAATTCCCAGTCCTTCGTTGTCCTCTTTGGCCAGCACCACTTTCCTAATGGGGCCGACTCCTTGGGTCTTCTTTAGCATGTCCGTGTCCTACAATGACAAAAGGGAAAATGTATCCCAAGATCGTTCCAAAAGATGGCACAACCGAAGACGCTTTCTGCTGGGAATTCTGAAAACATGAGCTTCCATGCTTTTAATGACAATGGAATCGATTTGTTCTTTGTCATGAATACACACTTGCATACAAACAGGCCTAAATGAAATGGACAGAGGAAAAGCTTCATTTTCCATCTGAATGTCCCTGGCCACCAAATGTTACCAAATGTTTCCCAGGCAATCTGTAGACGCACGCATATTTAAAATAAAGCCTATATCTCTAACTACATGTTATTATATTAAGGCGTTACCTCCCACCTAATTGAGCAATGGTGCTCATAAGCCTGACCAATCACAAGCATTGGCCTACTTGTCCCGGCAGGTGTCACTCAACACTAATTATGGGTCTTCCCCTTTGATACACGACGGGTAGTCGACTCAACGAGAAGACAAGTCTACTACCTGTGTGTGTGTGTGTATGTGCGTGCGTGCGTGCGTGCGTGCGTGCGTGCGTGCGTGTGTGTGTGTGCGCGTCTGTCACCAGGGACTTCAAGGTTCAAAGGAGGTATTCAATTGTCTGGTTCGTTGATTTAGGTTATCAATGATACCATTTCAAGTTGTATCCATCCATGTTCCATCCACAAAATGTTCCACCTGTAACCCCCCCAGGGGAGACTCACATGGCCCACTGGAGAGGCCAGCGTCTTCTTGGGGTCGTTGCGGCCCCGGCAGGCTCTGATGACGGTCTTGTGGCGGTGCAGGTGGATCTCCGCCTCCAGCTGGTTCCACAGCTTGTCATGCGCGGGTCCCTTCATATCGCGGCCCAGGAGCTGAATCTGCTGCACTCTGACACACCAAGGAACCCATCGGAGACGTCAACTAACTGCCGAGGACACGCCTGTTATGATTTCTTTCCACGCCAATCGGCTACGTTTTGCGGTAAATATCAACACTGGTAAAATTGCGATAAGATGTTGTAGCGTTGTAGAAAGTGGTGTTCATGTGCAGGTGCATTACCTTCCAGCCAGTTCCTTGTCCAGATATTTGGCGGCCAGTCTCGCGCCGTACACCTCCGCCTGCAATACTGCGATGTGCCTGCGGAGGGCCTCGTTCTCCTTCTTGTGGAGTCGGACCTCTGCATCCAGCTTCACCTCCCTCAGTTTGTCCTTCCTGCCAGCTACCAGCTCCCGCTCCTGTCACACACACACACACAACAAGCCCGATGATCTGTAGAGTATCTCTTGCAGCGACGTTAATGTATGATGTTAATGTCCTCATAAAGCTCATAAAACTCTGATATTTTCTGATTGTTACTCCCCATTTTGTCAAATGTTGAATTTGTGTTGCTCTGGTCAACCGCCCCCTCTAATAACAATGGGACCTTTAAGCATTGTGGTTGTGGTCAAGGCTTGGGCGTATGCAAATAGTCGTTTTCACCCAGAGTCACTGCCTCCATGTCCAAACAAGGACAGGTCGCGTGTAAAAAAACGGCAGTTCGGTCGGGCGTCATCCACAACACAAGTGTAGATTGTAAAATTATTTCATTAGGGAATTGCAGTTCCCCACCAAAATACATTGGACATTTTAAGTAAAAAAAAATTATTTCCATGGTTAATGTGTCAATGAGTAAATATACAGTATATTAAATACAAATGAATACAATGTTAAAACAGGCAGTACCTTCTTCCAATGAAGGGGAGAAAGAAATCATTACAAAAAGATTTTTCTAATTTTTTCACAGACAATAGAAATAAGGGTCTCCGATTTCCTATTGGAACACAGTACTATCATCCAGTTACTATCCACAGATCGTCTGGCGTGATTTAGAGTGTAAACACCATTATACAGCAAATTGTATCAGCATTGAGTTTGTTGGTTCTTCTTCTTGGGCTAAAATGGACGTCAACGAGGAAGGTTGACCATCATTTCAAAACGTGAACGTGTCTGCTTGGAATTTTTGGTGCCAGTCCTTTATTTTACGTTCAAAAGTGGCCAGGCTTAATCTTTAATATTGTGTCAAAGCAGTCCCGATTCCTGAAATGCTTCAAATTGTCGTTACCATTTTGTAACTAATGCCGTATCGGACTACAAACGGTGCTGTAGGTAAGATTCAGGAGCTGTGAAGGCGAGAGAAGAAGTGAGGAGAAGAAAGCAAGCGTTTGAAGCTAAAAACACCCCACCAAATGTGCCTTCCCTCTCCCACAAATCTGTCACTAAGAAGGGCTGCATTTCAAGGACCTGTGATTGACAGGCAATCACAGAACAAATGCCCTTATTGGTCAGAAAGGAGCAGGGAGCAGTCTAAAATTGACTCTGCTACAGAGGCAAGCCAAATCCACCAGGAACACATATTCTCACAGCACATTTATCTCACTAATAGCTGACCTATGGTTGTGCCACTTCCAACTACTTGCACTCAAATAATAGCTCTTAAATCTTACCGACAGCACTTTTAATAGAACTTTCCTCTGCCCCTACTTGGGCCTCACTGAAATACAGAAGTGGACTTACCATCTCATCCACAGTTGATGGGGGCTTCAAGAAAAATAATTTAGAATAGAAAGGCAGAAGAGCAACAGAAGGGAGATTAGAATAATTGAAATCATGAGGCAAGCACAGATTAAAGAAATGTATGGCGTATTTAGAAAAGGCTATGGGTATATCATGTAGCATACACTTCTATCCAGAGATACCTACAGTACGCATGTCACCAGAATGACACCATCGGCTCAATGGAGTCTTGCTTAACAGGACCATCTACTCTTCCTATGGAATTTGGTTCCAAAAGCAGAAGCTAACTGAACATGGTGATGGTGAGCTGTGCAGAAGTGGCTCAGGTCTTTGCAGACGGCAAATAAAACCATATTCCATATTCAAGAAGGGTAATATTTAATTGCAACTGGGTTGCATTGGTGCCATTACCAATGGATCGATTAATTGGGAAAGTGACAAGGAAGGCAAGTTAAGAGGATCTCAGTCTATTCATATCTGTCAGTCTATTAAATGCCACTAAATCTACCACTCATGTTCAGCAAGGATCCAGTTTTTTAGCCCCCTAATCTATTCATTATTAAATGCTCACATGTCACGTGTTCTACACTCTCATTCATCCAACACACTTATCACGACTGGCAAGAACATGGTTCCATGAAATATAATTGTGTGAGTGTGAGTGTGTGTGTGTTTGGTGGCTGGCTGAATTGGCCTCACCTGGCCCAGTTAGAGTCTGTGGGGGTGGGGCAGCAGCCACCAGCACACACACTCAGCAGAGTGCTAGCATGTACCATCTGCTCTGTTCATCACAGGCAGGTTTGTGGTTTATTGAAAAAGCTGCCTGTGTCCTTCAAAGTCACTTCATGTGGCATTGTGGCAAGGAGATATGCGAGAATATTTTAGCATGATATGCCCAAGGCAAGCGTCTTGGCAGGTTCTTAGCCTTGTGAGAACATCCAGAGATTAAAGTTTGTGTTATGGGTTATGCGAGCAGATTAACTAAACAAGTGACAATCACGTGAATTAAGACACGTGACCTTGAGCGTATTGGAGGTAATGTGCTTCTAATGATCCTCAAACAAACAAGTGCATACCATTCAAGAGCAGGCAAAGAAAAACATGAACTATTTAGATTTTCTGGATACCTCATCACGGTATGTAGGATGGAATGGTGAGGTTGACTGAACCTCACCCCCCCCCCCCCTTCCAAGCATTTAGGAGAATAAGTCATAGCTTGTATAGCGAATAGTATTTGTTCTGTTTTGCCTCTGCCTCTATAGAGCTTGTGTTTGGTTTGTCCACTGTGGGCTACTGTAGAAACATAGCAGAGCAACACGCCGGCCACCATGGAAGGAGACTTGCTCCCATTCTGAGGTAATGAAAACACAATGATTCTTATTTTCAAAACATATACAAAGAGTATATAGAATTTCTGCCATGTCTATTCCGCTAGATGCTAATTCTACACACTGCACAACTTATTGTTAGGAGGTGGGTTTTATGATATAAATATACATGCATATATATTATTTCTTTTTATAATCCTGGGGAGAACTCTGAAAACAAACACATTTGTACTGGCTGCAATTAAGTAATAAATAAATATGCACAACTTTCATTTAAAAACTCTAATAACAAAAGTAACAATGTTCAAATCTGTCCCCTGCCGCCTACATACTAAAAAGAAAATGAGTCAACCATGAGGCCCCCCACGAATCTCCCTTCATAGGGCTGGGCGATATCAATAAAAATGAATATAACAATTATTTAAAACATTTACCTCGATGACGATGAATGAACGATCATTTATTGTATAGTGTAAGAAGTTGTGCACAAGCACAGCGGTTTCCCATATGCCATCACCTAGCAAGGCAAAATGCAATATCCGTGGACATTCCTCCCGCCTGCCTACCATTTTGTCTTTGATGGAGTCAGAGTCCTCCGTCTGGCCCTGCTTGACGTGGAGCTGCAGCTGCAGGGCGTGGAGCTGCAGGAGCTGCTCGTGGACCTCCCGCTCCACCACAGCCCGCTCCGCCTGCTCATCCGTCAACTCAGAGCGAAGGTCCACCAGCTGGGCCTGGAGACGGAGAGGACACGGAAGCGTAATAATAATAATAATAGCCGGCCCGTCGACATAACACCACTAAAACAGATGCAACCACCAGCTTGTAAACGGATGATTATTCAGTGCAAGTTCAAAGTCGACGTGTGGTATTGACACACAGGGCCATTCTGAACAGTGACATTCTTGTGACATGGCAGGCGACAGTATGCTAAATAGCAAGATAAAAGATACATACGCATACAATACACACAAAATGTCATTGACTTAAACGTTAAATAAATAACAAGATTATCATTAAGGTATTAAAAACAAGGCGCTCAACTGATTTAATTACCACAGAGGCCACTGTAGTCATTAAGTCCTGTGATCTTTGGCTTTTTGGGGACAGGGATGATGGTGGAGGTTTTAAAACAGCGTACAGCGTATATTGTGTAGTGGTGTTGTAGAGGTGTTGTAGATGAACACCGAGGACGGCTGATGAGCACGGTGCTTTAGGGTGGAGGGAGAGAGAGCAGGGGTTCTGTCTCTTGAACAGCCTGTTTACATCCCTCTCCTGTATGGAAAGGGTTGCTGTTGTGGGGGTGAGTGGCTGTGAAGAGGCACCTGCTATGATGGGGAAGGGGGGGGTTTGTGGGATGGAGCTGGTGGATGGGGTCCCCACTGTCCCATTGTCTTTCAAATCAACAGTAGTGCTGGTTCAGGTCGTTGGCTAGGCGTGAGTCGTGAGGGGTTTTCGGTTTGTAGTCAGTTATCGGTTTGAAGCCTTTCCAGACTGATGCCAAGTCATTATCTGAGAGCTGTTGATGGAGTTTCTTAGAGTACAGAGTCATTGAGCCCTACAGCCTTGCTAAACATGTATTTGGACTCTAACACTGTCCCCACTCCTGAACGCCTCTGCAGGACTACAGACCAAAGAACTACAGATCATGCAGTTTATCCTGAAAAACAGGCCTGGTGACTGAGCCAGCCCTGCCTGTAGGCCTACCTTAACAGGGTCGTGCAAGAATAAGATGTAACTTAATCATTTCATCCCGAAGTTAATTCTTGTGCCCCAGATACCTCAGAGTACAACAACAATAGAGTAATACTATGTAACAAGTAGGCCTATAAAGGGTAAATGCCAAACACAGTGCCTCATAGAATAAAACAGTAAGTAGTAAATAAGGGGGGATTTAGTCAACTAAAATAGAAAAGTAAAATAGAAAAGCAGACATAGCCCAACACATTCAGACGTGAAGCATCCGCATATGAACAGACATCCACAGGAATGGTGATGAATTAACATTACATGAAATAACATTACCAGATCATGTGATAACGAAAGTGATGACTTTAGCCTTATTAGAAATGTTTCGGGGTCATCCGGGTGAGGTAGAAATGCGTATAGTCATAGTAATATGAATACAGGAACACGGCGAACAAACATACCTCTAGCTTATGGTTGAGTTGGAAAATGGTCTGGGCTTTGTGACAAAGCTGGGCAAAACAGGAGCTCAGGCTGGTCATCTTCTGCCGACCTTCGTAGGTAATGTCCGCCTGGTCGGGGTCGATTTCGCCCAGCAGTAAGTCCACGTCTACGAACGCCTTGTCGAACTCCTTCTCCAGCACCTCCAGCCAGCGGAACATGGACACGCCGGGGGTCGGGCCGACCAGGGCGGTGCTCCGGGCCGACGGAGAGGGAGAGCAGCCGGGAGGGGAAGCAGACATTTCCGATCTGCCAGGAAGAGCCGCCGCCGCCGCTACTGGGGTGACTCAGACGGTCGGCTTAGTTTTGTAGCGTTTCTAGATCAATGGGCCAATGTCTTACGAGAAACGTAAAAAGAAAACCCCCCTTTTTTTTTTTTTTTTAAATAGAATATTAACCTGGAAATCTACCTCGTATGAATTGGAGTTCAGATGTAGGGTAAGGCCTGATAAGGAACGGACAGAAGCGCAGTTTCCTCGGTCGTCGATCCCTTCTTGCTCGTCGATGGCACATTGAAGCTCCTGTCAGTGTTATGTGGCGTAGCGCCCGCTGCTGCTTCGGGGTGCGAGGCACAGAAAAGCATCAGTTTTGTAGGTAATATACAGGCCTATGAAATGTTAAACACCCTTATGTCACATAATAGATGAAGTATGCCCACCTGGCCCACATGGCTTTTTTTTATTTTTTATTTAAAAATAAATATTGCCAAGAGCCATCCCATTCTTTCCATGGCTGATGCTGAAACACATTTGCCTCATTTAGGCTTGACTACTATAAAACCCTTTTCTCTGGCTTACCCAAGTCAACTATTAAAATTACAATTTGTAAAAGAAAATACTGCCGCTAGGATATTAACCAGGCCAAGAAGATTTGATCATATTACCCCGTTCTCAATACACTGGCCCCCTGTATATGCCAGAGCTGACTTAAATGTAACTATTCTTATTTTACACAAAATTGCACCAGCCTACTGATCACCTTTAGTCATTCCGCATACACCTGCCAAGACACAAAATGCCAGGCCCCCCAACTACTCCAAAAATAAGCAAGTCTTCAGTAAGCAGCAGGGCTTTCTCCTACCAAGAGGCCAGATCTGCTGACTTTCAAAAGTAAACTAAAAGCATCCATTCGCATCAGCCTTTAACTTTGCTTGTCTGCCCCAAGCATTAGAAAATTATCCAGGTCAGATTCAGTTGTACTGCATAAACGCATTTTGTATATGCACTGGCTTCAGTGTACAGGAGCCACACTTATTGTCACATTTTAAATATTCTATTAAATGTTTACTTCACTTTATACATTTTGTTAATGTTATTTACCTTTTTAAAAATGTATACATTTTAATGTTGATAGTTTTATTTTATGTGCAGCCCTTTGAGACATACTTGAGGCTAATAAACTTGTATTGAAGTGGCAAAAAACATTTGAAAAATGTAGGACATGTCCTATAATCCTATTCCCATTTCTTTACCATATGGAGTGCAGTTTGTCAGACTCACAGCATCATTTAAAAATAAATAAAATCCAAAAAGAGTTGGTCATTGACTTGAATTTATTGCAAAATATGACTGAGTTCAATGAGGGCAGCGGCTGTAACCTGCCTTCTCCTTGTCATATCCAGCATGCAACAGTGTATAGTCTTCATCTGTAGAGGGTGCCTCACATACAAAAATCCATTAACTGTTTAAATAGAAAGAAAAGCTTAAATATGGCTCCTCCTATGATTAATAAAAAAGCTCACATTTAACAATGATTGAAAAAAAAAAATGAATGGCCTCTTTCTGAAAATAAATGCATCAATAATTTTAAAATGTTTAAAAATTCTTATTTAAAATTCTTATTCAAGTGTGTTTCATGAGCGTTTAACATTCTAAAATGCAGTGAGTGATAAACCTCCAGGTTCTATCCCTGCCCGATGAGTGACGGGGAGAGAGACCGGAACCATGTTCATCCATGAGTCCAAGATGCTGCACCAAGGTAAAAAAAAATAATAAAACAAAATAAAACCGCCCCCAACTTGGCTCATCAATACTCATCTACTCGTCCAGGGGACAAGAGGTTGTTCAGTCTCCCGAGGAACATAGGTCCTCCAAGTAGGACACAGTCTTGAGCATATTGAAGTACCAGCCCCTTAATTGCCTCCATGTAGAGAAGCTGTCCCGAGTTAAGATAGAGCCATATTAGTCTGCTCAACTGGGCCACAACACTATCTCCATGAAGAACATCTGCAGGACAGATCAAATGAGTATAGTCAATACCCGGTTAGAAGAGCCCTCAAAACACACGTTAAAGACAAGTAAAATAGTCCCTGGTAAACCAAATTTGTATTTATAAAGTAAAAATATCTCAAATAAAAGTTACTCATAAAAAATAGTTAACTACACAAGCACACGTACAAAGCAGAATCAATAAAGGTGCTCTGAACGTCAAGACAGTGACTACGTCAATGTATTGCTAAACTATTGGTCACTGAACGCACACATGACTTCAAAGATGCATACACACCTTGGCTGATTTTACTGTGATACTCCAATAGCGTGTAGAGGTCATCTGTGAGCAGATTTCGAACCCAGGTGTTTTCCTCCAAGTGAATCCAGTTGTGAATAAGACGCTTCCTTTGGAGAAAGTCCTGAAGGTGACCCAAGTAGACTGGGTTCCCTGAAACCATGTAGAGCCTGAAGCAAGGAAAGTGAATACATTAGCAGACAAAGCCACCCTAAACATTAATGTTTAAAATGTATTTGTATACAATTTAAGTCAATTTCAAAAATTTGTCGTAATTTGTTGGTGGCAGGCAAGCTGACCATTTACTGTATAAACCCAGGACATTCAGAAATGTGATTAATTTAATATTTACAAAACTTTTCAGTCATGCATAACTAAATGTCTCAATGAGATAACAAAAATGGCTAACTTGTAGTAAGGCAGGTTCTCGATCATTTTCCAGTTGACGTAGTTGGCGGCCGTTTCCTCCAGGGTGCAAATGCGGTTCATCTGGGACTTGGCCACCTCCCAGAACCTCTGATGGTCCACCAGCCCTTCAGAGAGCTCTCGGCGAAGCACAAGGTACACCCCGGCTAGTGTGTCCTCGTACACCTGATGGCAAGAACAATGAATGGGCAAATACAGAGTCATTAGCAAGTCAACACCATTCTACCTTTGTTACAAGTCACAGACCTATCCTCTACCAATTTAGCAATTCAATAAACAAAATGGCAAGGATACCGATCTTCGCCTTGCTGTTGAGAATGGATCATCAATCAGGTAAATTCGTTTGTCTCCACTGCTTTAGGAGTTACCTTTCTGCGTTTCAACCTGCCCCAGTCACGGCCCAGCAGCCAAGCCAGCAGCGACTTGCACATGGAAAAATAATTATCTATCACTTGGATGCCTGAAAAGAAGAAAATGTACCATGCTCATTACTACAAAGAGGCTTTAGAAGATGGCAACATCTTAAAAACATGGCAGCCCATCAGTCTTGCCCTGTTGTAGTCACACTATTAATGAATCATGCATTGTAGTACATTGGTTAAACAATGTCCATCTCTGCCCAAAATGCTCCCATGAACACATCTGCCACCAATGTCGATCTAATATAGCATGCGCGTCTTTGTGAAGACATCTGTATGGTGCTTTTATGGCGGTCACTTTTGGCAACATGTGTTGCATAGTCTCCAGCAGACCGACATCACTCACCAACAGTCTCTTCTCCATCCGCCAACCGTCCGTTCCAGTAATCTTCTGTGATGGGGTGCAGAGAGGCGAGGTACTCTACGTCACACGTCGCCATGCCCCATTTGGACACCTTGCGCCTCTTGTGCTTGCGCCATTGCAGAAATATGGCGCGCAGCTGGTGGTTGAAGGGGGGCGGCTGTTTGAAGAGCCAGTAGCTGAAGTGCCACTGAAAACGGCGCGCCGCATACTCCTGATACATGGCTTCAAGGTCTTCGTGATCTAAAAACGCGTGGAAGAAATAGAAGGGGAAACCGGAGACACGGAGTTTACAAGCGTCCCACATCCATCCATTTCCCCCCTTGTGCTCGTTAAAGTTCAGTTTGATAGAACAAATTTAAATGCATGTTTTTAGGACAGACAGATGAGAAAATAAGACAGCATTTTCAAGTTAGAATCTTTATTTTTTTGCCCAATGGCACGCCATTGTTACCTTTGTTTTCTTGCTGGTTGAGGACATAATGAAAAAATTTGGAAACCCCCCCATGCTCTTCACAGGCTAGACTACGAAGTTTGCGCCATTCAAACTTAATGTCACTGTCATCATCTTTATCTGTTAAAAAAAGAGAAAGAAAGTACAATTGGTATAGCGCCAAACTAGTGAGGCTAGTTCTGAACGAAGCCCATGCTTGGCAAGTGAATCAGTAAATACGTGTTGACACCTTTTCTATATAGATAAATGCAATCATTGAGCAATCATTGCTGCAAATGCCTTCTCTACGCCAGTGCCAGTCGGATGAAGACGGCCTGGTCATGCATGATGGCAGACACACATTGGCCTACCTTCAAGCTTCTTTAAAGCTTCAGAGCAAAGTCCCCAAATGGCCTGTATGTCATCGGTTGGTAGCCGGACAGCGGGGAGGGGTACGCTCGCTTCGAGGGCAAGCCACTGGGTCCAGTATCGATGAGGAGGCTGTGGTATATTGGCAAACAGCTTTTCTTGGAGACAGCGGTTACAGTGCAAGCTGTCGAACAGCGACTTCCACATGAAGACCAGTCGGAAGTGTTCTTTGGCAGGAACGGAGTCAGCAGGGGTGGCGAGGGAGACGTCAAATGAGGCCTGTAACGCACAGATTGTTGTCGTTCCGACGATTCATTAAAGCGTTTTTCATACCTTAAAAAGTAGACATGGCAAATACGCGCTTACCTGGAAATGTTTAGTCCAGAGGGAGTTACAGGAACAAACTCGAAATAAGGTGCGACAGGTGGCCCCGACTCGCAGCAGCGACATCGGATCCAGCTCGCGTAAAATAAGGAGGAGTACCTCGTCGCTCAAGTCGAGAAGTCCGACAGAGTCGCTGCTGCTTCCAGAGCCGTAGTGCTCTTCCGCGGCTTCCACTGACCTTGTGGATAAGAGCGAGAGTCGTTCCTGTAAGTCGGCCTCCACGCTCCTCGCACGTCCCAGTCCCGCCATCCCTGCTGCGGCCCCTGCTGCTGCTGCGCCATGCTAATTACTGCCCACGCTTTTAACACATTGGGATGAACCATTAGCAGGTGTGTGTGTGTGGTATGAATGAATACAGTAATGCGTCGTCCAATTAAGATAAGTATGATATATCACACAAAAACTGTAAATAAGTTGAACAATACTGAAAAATACCCACACATTCCTTTCCTTGCTGTGTGTGAGTGTTCCTTCATATTTTACAATGGTCTTCTGGAGGCTATACAACCCTATTGGGGTCAGATGGTAAGTGGCTCCAAGGGCATGCATGTCAGCCTTAAAGGCCTTATTCGCTAAACGTAGTCGTTTAGCGACATGGCCCACGGTTCATCTCTCATATCGCTTATCCCTCCAACACCGACGCCCGGTGCGCCCTGACCGTCCCAGATCACGTGAAGGCCCATGCAGGGAGTACTACTTATAAGGGCGAAGCCTAACTACGCTGCTGCTGTTCATGAATAATAATTTACTTGCACTTGTGCTGTATATAGCACTTTTTGGACCCAAAGTGAGAAGTACAGCTGCGAGCTATTTTAATCCACCCAACAACAAAACATGAAAGGGAACGCTTGCAGCAGAACACCGGGTGAAATGGTATGACGACTATCATCACTCTGCAAGCTTCGTTGTCTAGACTCTAGATCAATAACTGCAGCTATGCACATGCACTGATACTTTGTATTAGCCTTTATGTATTGTATCTGTGTTTTAATGAGCAGGGTTAGTTCATTTGGCACGTAGCCCCCTTATATTTTTCTCTTGGCTTGTCGACTTAAACCCGCCTCCTAGAATAGCCACAGCCTCAGATTCGTCTACCCGTCGGCAGAACGGTTTGAGAGCAACCAATGAGAACACTTCTCAGATTAAGGACTTCATGTCCGTCCGACCTCACGCCTACAGTACCATCAGAATGGCTCCAGATACCCCTTCATCAACACTAAACCAGTATTGTACTTTGAACAAGCAGTGTATTATCATTTGAACTTCACTATCACCTGAACTTTACTTTAATTTCTGGTCTTAACTGATCGGTTTTACAGTTTTATTTGATTAAGAGACTTCATAATACAGAGACAATAAATTATCACTTCAAGCAATCACAAATACTCAAAGTTTGTAAACAAAAAACAATAAAATAAAGACATTGCATTATTAATTTATTTTAATGCATAGTGATCATTTTGAAAGCTTTGAATACAAATTACAAAGAATCTCATAGTTATGGGAGGGGGAAATAATGAATAAAACACTGGCTGGCTACTCGGCTCAATCCATTGAAGGTACGTTTCTCCACACGATGGAAGGCAATGGAGGAGGCAAGGAAAGATGGCAGGATCCCACATCCAGTCAACCCCCACTTTGGCCCTGTGGTTTGTGGAGGAGGGGAGGAGGTTGGCTTTTCCACTTTACTTGCCTTGCCGCTGTTCACAGGTGGCATACCGCTGTAACGCACCCAAAAAGTCCTCATGGGAAATGTCGACGTGAGAGGGCAAGGAACTGGAGAAACAGAAAGCACAAGGATTGACACATGACCAATTAGGCCTCTTAAAGTGCAAGCCACACCCCCAGTTTCAGCTTGAAAACGTTTTTTGTCTGAGAGTTCTAGGAAGTTACTACCCATGGCAACTTTTAAACCAGTAAAATTGGAAGGTATAGCCCTACGGTAACTATTTGTGTTGCCCAATTTTGCGACTTGTGACCCAGGAACTCACAGCCCTGCACACTTACACAAATTCGGTGAGTCGGATGTGCCAGGGGAGGAAGCCGAGCGTACTGTCAACTGGGCCAAACTTCACCACCAGCTCTGGGTCTGGAATATTCTTTGATTCTAGAAAAAGAAGAAAGAAAAAAACATATGGAAATATGGCCTCTTAAATGTTTTTGATAGTTTGGATATGAACTCCGTTATATTGTTGCTTACTGTACAGTAATTACTGTGGCATGATATTAAATGTTACATGCCTGCTAAACGTAGGGAGCACGGGGAGAGGGTGTTTTTTGGTTGTTCCGTTTAAAAATCTTGCTCCCTTCTGCTTTTCCCGGCCCTCTTCCCCATAAGTACGAGGGTCATATGTGTCCTTGATCAACATTGTAGTAACTGGCGGCTTTCGGTGCTGTCCAGCGACGGCACCTTTCATGCCTAGAGCATTGATTCACCATTTTGGCAAGCAAAGGGATAACCGAGACCATAGTCTCCGGTCTCCCTTCTTGGCCAATAGCGAACACAGACTTAGTCAATTCAACTCTTCTCAACACAAAACATCCTGTCAAGACACCAAAGTTCTTCAACATAGTTATCTGTACACCATAAAGACTACTTCCGATAAATGCCAGTATATTCGTCTGCAAGATCCATGTTCCTTTTGTTGTATACAGTACAGTCTACGGGAAACGAAAGGCACTTCCAGCGCTAGAATCATGTCTTTACCTTGCCGGCTTGAATTACCCGCAACACCTGACAAAGGGGCCGTGCCTTTGAGCTAAGGCAGGAACCGGCTGCTGACGCAGAAGTACGGTTTGTTCCAGATTACTGGAAACTCAATCCAAGCCAAACAATGCAGGTCGGCCATGGCTGCAGGATTTGTCATTGTACACTCGGTCATGTCAGAAGGGATGCGTGCTGGCAGTGGAGGACGATCGTGCGGTTTTTGCTTTGTCACACGCCTCTCTGACTTTTAGTGAAACAAGACACCTTGTTTGGCTACGTCAAGCAATAGAACCACAGCCTAAAATGACGACGCAGTGGATTTCACGGAACATCATTTTCCGATGCGTAACGCACACCTTGAATAACACTTAGCAGTTAGGGGTAAATTACGGATTGTCTGTCATCCATCAGCCTTAAACAAACTAAAGGTGCACAACATGTAATCATAGAAGCAGGCACGCAGCTCACCTCTCAGCAGGGCGTCAAACATGGGGACGTCGATATCTTTAGAGGCCCTCTCCTTTTGTTCGACGGTGCGGCACAAGTGCTGGGCGGCTTGAACGATGCTGTGCTTCCCATCTTCTGGCGAGAGGACTTTCACCACCGGCTGGCAGGAAACTACTGAAAGGGGAAAGACTCGATGAATGCATATGCGAAACAAACAAGTAGTTCAAACCCATCACCACAAATGTTGGGATCACTGCATTGTTATAAATGACAGTCTTTAAAAAAAGGACACACAACACAGTGTTTGTATAGGTGCAGTGCTTCCTGCTAAATAATGGCAGGGAGTATATACTGCGCATGATGACATTTCAAAAGCATTTTTCAGCAAACGATGAATCCACATTGTACCCAACAATGCAAAGACGTGAAATTGTTTGACATATTTTGCAGCTTTGGCGTGGGTTTGAGCATGTATTTCTAAGATTTGCCCATGATCTGTATGCCTGTGTCCACATCTGACCCTTTACTTTGGTCATCTGGGTTAAAACAAACATTGACTGTTGCAATGTACAAACTCTTCTTTACTACTCAATACACACAAGTCTCTGGTGGCCAGGAGCAGTGGCAAGAAATCACAGGCATGTCTGACCCGAATTGGCATTCAAATATTTGTTTCAATCCAGATATACAAAGAAGAAATGTTAAGCCATGAGAATGGAATCACAATGTGACCCACCGTGTATGGAGAATTTGGGGCCAGATTATACAATATAACTGTAGAACCCATATGTAACATTTGGCCAGTAGGTGGTTGTGCAGGTCACAGACAAAAGGATGCTAGATATGGGCTGTAAGACCCAACAGTCTACCTGTAGGCAAGATGCCCAACTGCTTGACCCCTAAAGTGCAATGAGCAGGGATGTCAAATGTAAATGTAAAAAAATGCATCACTGCAAGGTTCTTTGGATAAAAGCATCTCCTTCAATACTAAATAGTATGAGTAAAACCTTACTCTGATCCTGGTGCACGGCATTCCCATTGCTGAGGAAATCCACACTGTATTTGGAATCATCCAGACCTAAGCGGTCTTGCTGGCGTACAATCTTCTCAAGGAGCAGAGTGTCATTCTTCCGGAAAACCCCTGACAATGAAAAAGGACAAGATCAATGAATTACATGTGTATTGATCAGTGCGGACAGCACACACTAGTGCATTACTGGCTCATATAGTAAACTTGTTAGAAAGAGTGACGTCAGATTTGCATCCAGTGCTACCTCGCCGTGATCAATTTGATCCCTAAAGCCAAACAGCACGTTTGATTCCGGGGTCACCTGTAGCACCTAGCTCTGCCCCTAGCTGAATGATGATGATGTAGTGGGTGTAGTACAATGTACTATGCTGAAGTCACCGTAGCCTTGTATACATTGAGACATACTGACGAGCGTTATGTCCACATGGACGGAAATATACAATGTCACGACATTCTGAATAGTAATACTAAAAACGGCAGCTAATGGATGATCATCAGTTAGCATACCCAGCCTGGGCCACAAACAACGGATCATGGTATACAACTGAAAACATTTACCATGATTATCATACACGCTGACGTACGAGATACCGACCGCCATACACCAGACCACCAGGTTGGCAATGTCGGTGTAGCTCGGCGGCTCCTCCACTATCAACAGGCCGACGTGGACGGGCAGCTTCTCCACCGCCCACCCGCCGCTGCCCGGCCGGACGCCGCCAGCTGCCCGTCGGCCGATATCCAACACCAGCTGCTGCTTCTTCTTCTGGGTGTTGTTATCGGGGAAGCCGGCGAGGGTCGCGGGGGCTGCAAGAAGCGCGGCGACCGCCCGCCTCCACGTCTGTCCGTTCCGGTTCCCGATTAAAAAGCTCCGAAGCGACGTGACCAGCGTCCTATGGATGTGGAGAAGGACGTGCAACATTCGCCAGACTAGTTCGTAGACCAGCGCCATGGACCCGCTCGACGCCGCCCTCCCGTGAGACTATGAGTACGGGTCACACACGGTGGTTGCTTGCCGCTAAATCCGATCTTCTTGGACGCGAGCCATTCGAACAAGCTTTAAACATGGCTGTAATTACTTACACATCACCATATTGTGCCGGGTACCATTTTTGTTCCTTACCTCGCAACCCTTAACCTCTGAACCTAAACCGATTACATGTAGCTCTGTGATTGGTCAATGACTCTCAAGTGGGCTGGGCCTGTGTATAACCAACACAGCGGTACGGCCCCCTCTATAGGCAGAAGTGTGTTACAACAGTATGCCATGCAACAGAAGTCCCCTTTCCCCAAAACAAGAATGCCAAGTGTCAATCAATTGGTCTACTACTATTGAACAACACTGTACGATTCATTTAATGTATGTGTTACTTTATCCCAAAATATATCTTAGCTCTGACTGGACTGAGGTGGACTGGAATTACTATTTCAATGCAATTCTATGAATATTCATATAATCTATATGGGATTTCATTTATAAAAATGTAGTTTTAGAACAACTACATTCAGAGGGTTGTTTCCTCAGTTAATCGATCTAAACTGCTCAGTTATCCAAGTTTTAAATCCCAGCATCTCCAAGAGCGTACACAATGTTATGAGACTAACTAACACACCAGTAAGACAAAGAAAGAGGACAATCTGGCAAATATTGAGTAGAAATATATAGCAAATATGGAATATTCTGAAGAGTATAGTGGGTAAGACACGAGTTGTTTTAGAATGTGGAGATTCATCTGCAGTTACAGATACATATTATGGAGAGACAATGTAGTAGTTTGTAAAGGTCCACAGCTCAGGAACCGAGAAGAGAACAGAGGTAACATCACCTGGAGCACTGGAAAGACCGGACCGAACTCATCTGGAAAAACATCTCACGGAAAAGAGCAAATATCCCACGCTGCCTCCTAACAAAGTGTAGGAAGAAACGTCCCCAGCATGGAAGGAGAAGGAGGCTAGCAATTCTTATACAGAAGCCAAGGAAAGACCCAACTAAACCCACCCTTTGTGGACCAGCAGTCCTTAATATCCATTATCGTTTCAATGACATATTTTCTAGAAAAGAGAGGGGAGGACAGGGAAATATGGATGAGATGAGAAAAGCATGAGATAAAAACAGGTGATAACAGGGTGCTATGATGTCAAGGTATCTGACAACCAGATAATCTCCCCTTTGTAATATGCACGTTGACTGATGGGTCTGGCAATTTTGGTTTGGATAAATATATTCGATTGCTTTTCTACGGCATTTAAAAAGTTTGTTATTCTATTGCAGCCATCTTAAGAGGTATTAGTCTTTTTGTCTGTGGCTAATGAAAAAAAACCTAAAATCTAGCTATTTCAGTTGGTAGGATGGTTGTGAAACTAATCTTGCAGATGGAAGGTAGATTCTGCTCCAACATACAAAATGTGGATACACATGATGGTGAATAACATGACAGTTGGAAAGGTTTTCCTTCATTCCATGTGTACTTTTCTTCTATTCCCTTACACAAAGTCTAATAATGAATTAAGCATGCGTTATAACCCTTTATGCAATATCTTTGCAAACATGACAGATATGGAACTCATAGATTTAGTTTTAGCCTTTACCACAAAAAAATGAAATGGACTCAAATTGTAGAAAAAATATTTATTTGTTTTAAACAAATAACCAAAAACAAATAACGGTTTACATTTTGAAAAACTAAAACTAAAACAAAACTTGTTAATACTGTTTAGGAATATCATTGTATATAAATAGAACTTTGGCATTCATAAACAAGCTTAAAACAATACAATATGACCAAGGTATTTTCTATAGATAAAGTTCCAGAAGCCATTTACTGGCTTTGTTATGTACAGTCCACATAAACAGACTGACAGCAGTGCATTGAGATAGCCCGCCCAATACATTGTCTTTTGATTTGAGCGCTTTTGGTAGCATTGATTCCTAGATTTGGAAAAGGATTAACCACCAAAAAGTTGTGAAACAAATAAACATGAGGCTACAATATGACACTAAAATACAAAAGCAAAGAACATGAACCGTACTTACAATGGATCTGATTTGAAAGGTAGATTATAATCAAATTGCGTGTCCCTACAAGCGCCATACAGTGAGTTGCATATTTTATAGTTTGCGCTTAGCATCCAATTAATCAATGTACATCTTTTTTAACTTAAACCCACAGAAATTACATCTCACAATCTGCAGAGCAATTATCGTCACGTACATTCTTCAGCTAACAAGCTTAGCCGAGTTTCCCTTTTGAATTTAACTGGGAGTGTGTATGCATTGTTTTGGCCTACATTTTAGCAAATATATTGTATGTCTACATTAAGACACGGTTACACAAATCTCAACATCTTAAAAGAATAACATGAGTACTCTTCACAATAAGCATGTTGTGCCATGTTGACATTGGTACACTGAGGCTCAAGAACAAGGAATTATAACAATACAATTGTTCTGTAATTGCAATCGTTATGAACTGTCAATTGGAATTATGGATACCATTTCATGTAACCTACTGCATAGAGAGCCAAAGGCACAGGAGAATACCTCATACTATATTCGCCATATGACCTGCGCTGGTTAATCTTTAAAATTGCATAGATAAAGTCAGGTACCTAAAAAAAACCCCAAACTGTTATATCTCAATCAACAGCAATTTTTAGAAACACCAAACAATTCGTATGAATGACAAAATCATTATGACTGTTTATCATAAGCATAAAAGGAAAACCAAATGCAAAATTGAGAGGAAGAATGATGTAGTGGGTTTACAAATGAACAATATGATGTAAATCTGGCTCAAATGACCGGTTATTGGCTGTTTTGCGGCTACAACCCACCCCCAAATCTGATTGGCTGTAGGATGGCTTGTAAAAGAGCAAAACAGCAATATAGTTCCAAAAGTGCCAACCAGAAGTCAGCGAGACTGCATTTAAAACAAAAAGTATAGTTTTGGTTGCCCTTTAAATAGTCTGGGGGAAAAAAAAGAAAAATTCTTACTAAATCAAATGATTTGGAACCGTATCTAGGTATACATGTATAGTAAAGCTCATAACGGGTTGCCCCTATTTAATCCATACATTTCCCAAGAGCCTCTTCAAGTAAACTAAAAACACTTTTGTAACAATAATGTATTCTGTGTGGTCCACTCTGGAATTAAGAGAAAATATAGGCATAAATACACTATTTATAACCTAATAATCAGCAAACTGTAAAATAAATGTTAACAGGAGAGGAGTTGTCAGGATACAAGGTATTATGCACTTATTCTACACATTGGACACCGAATGCCTTGGATAAGTGGCGACTCTCCTACTTATATTGTTGCTTACAGCAAGGTCTGCTTATTTGGTTTTTCCAAAAATAATGAACAGATGAATTATTGAGCTTGACAAGTCCATACCAATCCCCATGTCGACGCCTGTGGCGCGTGTTTGTGTTCTATGGCTTAAGCGCACACCACAACACAGCACGAGATAAAGGGGTTCCACACTTTGGACAAAAGGAGACCTGCTGTTTGAAAGAAAGAAAAATGTAGACACCTGAATTTTACCTGAACTCGGTCATTAATATCGGCGGCCAAGGTCATTCAAATATACTATGGACCGAATCCATAGTATATGTCACGAGTTAATATTGCTTAGGAAGAGGTTTGAGTGTGGTTATTCAAAGACGGCTGTCACACGTGATATTGCAGAATAAATTAAGACCTTACTGTACAGAGCCAATAAATTAAGGAGAATATGACCTGGTAGTCATACGACGTGGAATAAAACGGAAACAATACTTCTATCATCATAATAACACAAGTATCATTTCATTCTGTGGAATAATTCTATTCATATTATTCAGCAAAGCCGGTAACACCTACATTAATAAATTCTGTCATCAACATCCCTCCATATTCCCACCGCTATATTGTAGAGAATTTTAATTTGGAATATTTAAACCCAGACATACGCTCAAGACAAAAAAACAAAGAAGAACATAAAAGATTTGATTAAAGAAATCATAGAAAATGTGTTTTACGAGCTCAGTCACTCGGTTATTAAAGCGGTCGACCCGCGACACACTCTACAAATATTTATGCCGACGACAGGCTCTCCTTTATGAAAAACTCTCTCCATCCATGCACTCCTGTTCTCTTGCATATAAGTAGAGCAGCCATGGAAGGTTTCCTCGTGTACACAGGAGACATGCTGTGCTGTCGACTATACTGGCCTTCCAGCCACGGGTTTTCTGGAGCTTGCTCCCACATGTCGGCCACGTGCGTCTTTTTCAGCGTTGGTCCCGGCTCCGTCACAAGAGGTGCACAAGCCGCACAACCTGCAGAAGACACGAGTGGCCGAGATGCGCTTGCAACTGGGCTGGATGTTGCACCTTC
>OMOU01094451.1:0-19198 GCA_900312585.1 Malacocephalus occidentalis
TGTCAAGGAAAGAATATGCAAAAGCACACACATACACTCACACACTCACACACACACACACACACACACACACACACACACACACACACACACACACACGCACACACCACGACACACACACACACACACACACACACACACACTCACACACACGCACACACACACACACACACACACACACACACACACACACACACATACACGCACACTAACACTTATTTACAAACATACATACATACATATATACATACATACATACATGCATACATACATACATACATACATACATACATACATACATACATACATACATACATACTTTATGTGGGTAAGTCACCCACATAAAGACATTACAAACCATGGCAATTTTTTGACATTGGTCATGCTGACTAGCTATTAATTTGAGAGTTCTACTACCATTACTGATAAACCAAACACTCTCAGTTCATGTTTTGTTGAATAATGGTTTCTCTGAAACTGTCCGAAACTATGAAATTATAAAATGCTCAATAGTTCTCTGCTACATACAATTTAATAGATAGCATGTCATCTATTGATGAGTATTCTATTTATGATAGCTTGCTCAACTGATGCAGTTATCACTATTTAAAAGGCATGTAAAAACCACACAGACTTGCCTACCCTGTGAGGCCCCGTGTTAATCACAGCTGCCTGAGCTACACCGATGAAACTTTGCATTTGTGTTGTAGCAAACCTAAAAATATTTCCAACACAACTATTTTCAGTTTAACCCAACTTGGGTTACCTTTAAAGACAAGTTTCCATTAAAAGCTGTCAACTTTTGCTACATTTTCACATTTCTGTGTAATACAATTTGTTGAGTTAAGAATACAATTCTATGTGTATACAGTTCTCTATATTTTCACATATAGTATACTTTTTTAATAATGGCACCATTTCAAGTAATAATAATGCTCAAAATATTATTTTTAGAAATGTCGTTAAAATGCAAAATGTAAACATCATGTGTTATTACATCTGTATAACTGATAAATAATAATCCCCATCTCACTCGTTTAACATATATATACACCGTACATAAGATAACATACATAACATGTTTCAATTCAGATGACCTTTATAAAGCCCTCAGATCCAACTGTGTGCATGTGAAGTGTGGTCGTCTAGAAGTCCTAAGAATTGCACATGCCTGCATGTGCAGTGTGCACACGAGATATATTATTAAAAAAAAAGAGGAACTGGGAAATTGTCCCTTAGATTCGGTTCCTTGCAGATTACCTTTCATTAATTAATTTTTGTGCAGTTTATATTTATGTGAACTACGGTTTGGGACTTTTATGTATTCATTCTGTGAATGTCATGAATACAACTATATTAGGAGCTTTGCTTCTCAGTAGATGTTTGCTACATCAGCAATGCAAGTGTTTGACCAGAAGACCTGGGTTCATGATTTCAACAAGTCCTGTTTCACAGTCTTTGACCGAGCGTCCTTTTTGTTGTCCTTTATGTTTTAAAGTTAGCAGGACACAGGTCAAACTTCAGCACCTAAAAGCACTACAATATATATTTGGCATGGTAAACAACATATGTTATATGTAATTCACATTATACATTATTATCTTGCTATGTATTTTGTTGCAATATTCCTATTTTGTATATTTTGCAGTGAATGCATGGACGTGAGATTTGTTTGTGAATTTTTGTGTGTGAGTTTTGCCAGTGAGCTGTATTTGTTGTTTTCAGTCCCACTACAGGGTGTGACTGAGTAATTCACAGCGTACTATTCTGAACGCAGTCACTCACAAGATACACATCTCTCATGGCCAAACAGCACAATATAAAAGTCATTGCGTTGACACCTCACACTTCACAGTCCATTAGCAGTTAGCCCCCGAGCATTAAGGTGTCAGCGACTCGTCATTCTCTCTATACATACTCCTTTACATTTAAAAATAGCTATGTTTCACTGGTGTGACAGCAATTCAGAACAATTCAGAACTTTATTTGTTGTTAGGGTACAATCATTGTTTTGTGTCTCCATTTTGTGCTGACATATAACCTTGCTGACTGCTAAAGTCTCCGAATGTCACAAGATGATGGGGAGTCTTTCAGAAGGGGATGACACGCATGACCACGGCCTGTGGAAAACAGGAAGAGTACGTCGCAACAGGAAGTGTTGCACTCCTCTTCTGAGCATCAGTTTGACCAGAATGAGTGCAGTTTGATGTCCACATGTAGCAGTATCAAACTGTTTCGTAATCCCATGTCTAAACGCCAGTTGCCTTGGTTATTCACTTGAGTAATACACTGTTTAAAAAGTAGGGTTGTTTTTTCTTAAAAAAGACAAAAGAAATCTGTTGAAGAAGTCTGTTGTTGTTTGTTTGTCTTGTCACTCAGGTTCTGTTACAACTTCAGAAAATGGCATTGAAAATCAATCAAATGTTCATTGCCATAATCTGAGAGATCATTCAGTCTGTGGTACTTTCAGTTTGTTAACAGTTAACTGAAAGGCACATAAAAGTGTGCCTTTCAGAATCTTCAAACAAATGACAAGAAAGAAAAACACTCCTCATCTTAACAATTCAGAACAATGAATATCAACATTTATGCTATATATTGTATCGTAATATAAAGGAAAATACATAAAATGTTACAATTGACGTTGTTCAAATGTCAATTTTAAGAGTATGCATGGTAGATGTGCACACTCACCTACATATGTGAGTGTGCATATTTGAGCAGAGGGAATAATGGGTTTCAGTCCTACCGTGAACTTTTAGTCAGCATCCAGTATCCTATTATGTGCTCTAAACTCCGGGAGAGTCAGTGAACTGGTGGAAGCATGTTGCTAAAGATGACTAAAGAAGCCTTTGTGTATATCGCTAAATTAACAGGGGAACTAAAAACTTCCTTAATTCCACCAATTTAGGCTGGCAATGTAAGGGTTTTGTTATTTTCCTTCTTCTTGTTCTTCTTCTTGTTCTTCTTCTTTTCTTGTTCTTCAATCCAAACATGATCTGGTAACAACAGATTGGTGGTTCCTATTAGTTCAACGCGGGCCATCTGTTAGCTACAGGAATATTTTGGGAGTGGGAAAGATCTTGATATTAACTTGCATTGTGTGCATTATCAAGAACAATAAAGAGAGCAATGTGATCTTATAATGTAAAGGTAACCTAATAATACTACTACTACTACTACTAATACTATTACTACCACTACTACCACGAATAATAATAATAATAATCATAATAATCATAATCATAATGTTTTGAAAAACAGCTTATCTGGTGTTACATTCAACGCTATTTTGTTGAGAATTGTAGCTGCATCATTATTATTATTTTACTACATGACAAACAGACTTTATAGTCACATCAATTCGGTTTAAAATATATTTTTATCTCCAAGACAAAATCAATGAAGCTTGTTGTTTTTTGTAAACCGATACGTTGTTAACGTTTTAGTGGGCAGCGTCTCTTTCACAATGACCGCCGAAAACGCGTGGAACCGGGGACCTCCAGCCCTCTCACTTCTGAGTCCCGATTCCTCATTTGGTCCTGCGGAGCACAAAAGCATTGTCCTGACATGTCTCAGACTAGGAGGTGCTATTAATAGACCAGTGTGAATCACAATTGGACAATTAGACACACAGTGACACCTCGGTGTGTGTGTGTCTCTGCCTGTCTATCTCTTGCTCTCTCCACACATTGATATGCATAAAGCACAAAGATATATATTTTTTTCAAGGGAAATTAATATCATATGGAAATGAATTGTTGTATAATTGAACAAGTGTCTACTTTTTAATTTGTTTTAAACATTTTGATTTAAAATGTACATGTGTGCATGCAATCACGCCCACAAACATGCACACCCAACTCATGCGCACCAACGTCACACACACACACACACACACGCACACACACACTCACACACTCCAGCACGTACCTCACTAACACCCAAGTTCCTCTTTCTTTATATTGCTCAAGTCACACGTAAATGACTAAGAGTGCATCTATATATATATATATATATATATGTGTATGACAGTTCCACATTTTTGTTACAGTGTGCCTGATTAAAGCTGTCCAATCTTGAGATATGGTGAACTAATGGTAACTAATGAAAACTTACATGATTAAATATTAGTTGATATATTGGATTATGAAACACATACTTATACTCTCTATCACTTATATATTTAAAATGTATTCCTTTGTAATTTCTTGATTTTATATGCTGGAAAAGTCAATGCAGTGAAAAATAGCATTTGAAATAATTGAAGATGAACCTTCTTCATATGTGTACACCACCTGGTGGTCAGGCAATTCACTCAGAAGTAAAGACAAGAGGGACAAAGACACTCCAGTCGTATGCACCGCCCACCAGCTGACAGTCCAATCAAAAACATGTCCACTGATAGTTGGTCAATTTAAGACCTTCCGTCTCACACACGCACACACACTGTGTTGGTGCTGAGGTAGGTTTTACCCACCACCACCCCAGCCTTTGCTTGCTTTAGTTCTGCTCTGTATTGTATGTTACCTAATTAAACAATTTTAAATAAGAATCTTTTATTGCAGAACATTGCACACATTGCCACATAAAAACAAAAACAAAACAATAAGATTCAGCTGCAAATAACAGCTGCAACAGCTGTTATTTGCTGCAACAGCACCGCAGCGCTCACGTAGAAAAATGACTCTCGATAATGCAGTACGCCGAAGTGAAAGGATGTTGCGTTTAAGAAATGTTTCAGGCCAGCCTCTACTAGCTACAAACTCCTTGCCGACTCCATCACCCACTGAAGAGTAGATCTCATTCGCTTTGCTCGAGATTCTGTTGTGTTTGTCCCGCATGGAGGAGATCAAATCCAAAAGTTCAGCTGCTAACTCCAAGCTAACTTTCTTTTGGCTAAATACAGTTCATCCTTCTGCTTTTTCCAATATCGGATCCACTTTGGGTCGATGCCAAAGTGGCTTGCAGCTTGCTCTCCCAAACGTTAAAATTGACGTCAAACTTTCATCTTGTCGGCGCCATGTTTGTTATACCGGTGTATAACAGGCACCAGGAGTTTACTGTATTAACCGTGTTTTTGTCTTTATTTTGTATTGGAGGCCGGCCTTTATTTGTCCGTGTTGACCATGCCCCCAGCCACTGAGAGACTGGCCATTAATGGACTACAGGCTACTATTTGAGGATTTACAGTAACTTAATTATTTTCCTGGCGGCTTCGGCTGATTAGCAGCAGCCATGCTCCATCCATGCATGTGAGAGCTTTTTTGAGGTATCACGTTAATTCAGAAAACCAGAACATAATTGACAACAGTGCAAAGTCCTGCCAGATAGCAAAAAACCCAACAAGACCCATTGCTCATGTGATTATATCCCAGTACTTACACCATTGCATTAACATTAGCTTTAGCAGCTCTGGGTAGCTTCTGAGGAGAGACAGCGTGTTGTAGTCTTTCTAATTACATATTTTCAATAGAGTCTCTAAGTCACACTTCACAACAGTATTTAAGCAAATTACATGCAAAGGAGAGCCCCCTGTACTCTTATTGGAGAGCAGTTTTTTAAAAGGCCAATCAAAGGTTTCCTTCACTCTGTGCTGTCAGATTCCCTGAACAGTGCAGTTGTCAAATTGTTATGAATTGTCATACTCATCTTTCCTTGAACTTGTGACGGGGTTAAGGAAAAATAAAGGAAAGGACTTAAGATGTATTCTTTTGATTATTCAAACGCAGCCTAGGTTAAACTAAACTAGCGGCCTGGATCACAAACCACCTCACAGGTCAGCCATAGTTCGGACACAATAGTGTGCAACATGGGAGACAGACTTCCTGTTCACACTCTACACGTCAGACTTCAGATGCTGCTCACAATCTTGCCACCTGCAGAAGTTTTTGGATGACTCTGCCATTGTGGGCTATATCAGCAAGGGACAGGAGTCTCGGTACAGGAGTGTAGTGGACTAAATCACCTGCAACTCAACATCACAAAGACAAAGGAGTTGGTGGAGGATTTTAGGAAGCAACCGATCTACCCGAAACCAGTCAGCATCAGGAGGACTGAGGTGGACATTGTGGAGGAATACCTGAAGTCCACATAGACAATAAGATGGACTGTACTAAAAACACAGAGGCTCTATGAAAGATCACAGTCATCTGTATTTTCTCCGGACTCAGATTATTGTATGAAGCGGGGCATGGTTTAGCGTCGGCAGGTGAAACAAGGGGGGTGGAGTGGCACATTTCTGAAATTGACGCAGCTGTAGGGAATTACCTAAAATAGGAACATATATATTGACACCTGCTCTCCCCACAGTAGGAGGCTGGGTTTAGATGGCAATCCAGACCCTGAGATGAGGTCAACTCCGTAATCCCAAGACGTGCCACTGCTGACTGTTATATAGATATAGATCCTTTGTTATGCCACTGGGTGATTTTTTTATTTAGATTTAGAATTATTACAAGCCGCATCACATCAGCCCGACTACCATCTCTCCCTTCCAGTCAAGAACCTTCTAAAAGCCACAAAGTGTGGCATTGTGGCACAGAGGTTGCTACACAGATCTTTCAACATCTGCAGAACCATGCTGAAGATGTTTTATCACTCGGTGATGGCCAGCGTCATCTTCTACGCTGTTGTGTGTTGGGGCAGCAGGATGAAGGCAACCGATGCTAATAGACTCAATAAGCTTATCAGGAAAGCAGGTTCTGTCCAGGGAGTGGAACTGAAGTTTTGGTAGAGGTCGCGGAGAGGAGGATGCTGAGGAAACTACTCAGTATAATGGGCAATGCTTCTCATCCCCTGCATGCCACACTGGAGTCATACCAGAGCACTATCAGTCGTAGACTGAGACTACCAAGGTGCACCACAGAACGCCACCGGAGATCTTTTCTGCCAGTCGCCATCAAACTATATACAGTAACTCATCCCTATTCAGCAGGAAGGACAGTTGAAACATCGGACACTGAAAACACTGAGAACAATATTCTTAATATCATGTGAAATACTTCTTCTCAATATCACCTTTCAATATTACCTTGCAATATTACCTAAAATTGACTTGACTAATTCTCAATACCATACCCATATTATCTTACCCATATTGTTTTTCTTTTAATAATAATACACTTTCTTTATATAGCACAATTCATGCATAAGATGCAACACAAAGACAACAAAAGAACAGATAATCATAACATTTATGATAAAACAATAAAATCGAAAGAAAATGTAGTTAAAACAGCAGGATAAGACAAAATAAAACAACCATCTGGGAAACAATACTTCAGGAGAAAGCAATGGTAAAAAGATGTGTCTTAAGATTTTGTTTAAAAACAGATGTAAAGCCCTTAAGACCTTCAGGCAGACTGTTCCAGAGTTTTGGAGCATAGTTACCAAAGGCTGCCTCCTCCTAACTATGTCAGAAAGATAAGACGGGGCAAAGCCATTCAGTGATTTAAAAACCAATAAAGTAATTGTAATATTAATTCTGTGAGAGACAGAGAACCAATTTCAAGATTTCAGGATTGGAGTAATGTGAGTTCTCTGTCTGGTTTTGGTTAAAACACATGCTGCAGCGTTCTGTACGAGCTGCAATTCATGAATAGCTTTCTTAGTCACACCAGACAGAAGTGCATGACAATAATCCAGCCTGCTGGAGATAAAAGCATGTACTAACTTTTCTGTGTTTGCCTGGGAGAGAAATGGTCAGACTTTGGCATTCACAATTTAGGTCAGAGTCAATGATATCACCAAGGTTTTTGACTTGTTCCTTGGTCTTTAGCTTGGTGATTTTAGGTTTGCTCCAATAACTAGGATCTCAGTTTTGTCTTGATTTAGCTGAAAGAAGTTCTGAGTCATCCACAGACAAGCTCAAATGTAATCATTTGAGCTTACAGATATATATAGCTGGGTATCATCTGCATAGTTATGGAAATTGATGTTGTGATTTATGATAATATTGCCGAGCGGTAACTTGTACAAGCTAAAAATAATTGGGCTTTTCTTAGGCTTAGGATTAATTCTTCTATTGCTTTTATAGTTATGTTGTTGGTATTTTTGAGCAACCTCTGGCTGAATAAAGTTTTATCGGGATGAATAGAGTTATCCTATCTTATCGATCTTATCTTTGTCTTATCTAACAACAGGCAGGGCGAGTTGATGATGCGGCTATCATAACACCGGGGGCTGGAAAAATCACCAGAATGCAGGAACAAATATTTTCTTGGTGGATCATCGGCGTCGTTTGATCTGGAGAGCCCCGAGAGGCCCATATGTTTTATGAAAAGTGAAATTAATATAACACAATGTTATTATTACAAATAAAACAAAACAAGTTTTGGATCCTCTGTGTCATTCAAGCAGCAGAATACTTCACAATTCATACAACTTGGCTCACAAGTATCTTGTGTGCTTGTGTGTGTGAGAGAGAGAGAGATCTTTAATGCAGTTGTGAAGTATTCTGCTTTTACTCAATATTTATTCGGGAAGGGGCCGCAGCAGACCCAAAGGAGGCAGGTGGTGACGAACTCCCTGACGTCAGTGACCATGGTGAGCCACCAGAACCGCTGCCGCAGGAAGGACAGGGTACGTCGGGCCCCGGAGTGACAGGCGAAACAACTGGGATGCCCCCATTGCATCACCTGGTTCCTGACAGTTTGGTGGACCGTTTCGGGGATCCGGCTGTGTACGCTGAGCCCTCCTGACCACTGCCTCAATGTTCAAGGTGACCACTCCAATGACCCGGGAGGATGGAAGGATGGTGTCTGGAATGGTCGATTCCTCACCTGCTGCATGAAGCCGAGACAGTGAATCTGCCTTGGCATTCCGGGATCCCGGGCGAAACGTGATGGTAAAATTGAACCGCCCGAGGAACTGGGCACAGCGCACCTGACAGAAGGTCAACCGCTTGGCCGTCAGGTTCTTGTGGTCGGACCAGACGGTGATGGGTTGCTCTGCGCCCTCTAACCAGTGCCGCCACTCCTGGAATGCCTCCATAACGGCCAGCAGTTCCCGGTTACCAATGTCGTAGTTGGCCTCGGCGGGGGTGTAACGGCAGGAGAAGAACGCGCAAGGATGCAACCTCAGGTCTGGCGACTGCTGTGAAAGGATGCCTCCGATTCCCGTGTCTGAGGCATCCACCTCCACGACAAATGGATTAGAACTGGCGTGGCCTCTTCAGGTTGTCGAAGGCAGCACTGGCTGCAGGGGTCCAGACGAAAGGACGCAGAGAGGAGGTGAGAGCAGTAAGGGGGGTGGCCACCCAACTGTAGTCCCGAATGAATCGCCGATAAAAATTGGCAAAGCCGAGGAAGAACTGCAGCTGTTTCCGGGTGGTGGGTTGGCTCCACTCAACGACAGCCTGAATCTTCTTGGGGTCAAGCCGAGTCTGTCCCCCCTCCACGATGAGTCCCAGAAACTCCACGGAGGAATCGTGGAAGGGACACTTCTCGGCCTTAATGAAAAGTCGGTTCTCCAGAAGACGTTGGATGATGAGACGAACGTGCTGGACGTGTTCCTCAGCGCTTCTGGAGAACACCAGAATGTCGTCAAGGTAGAGCACAACGAAAACGTCCAACATGTCCCTCAGCACGTCGTTCATCATGGCCTGAAAGACTGATGGCGCATTGGTCAGACCGAAAGGCATCACCCGGTATTCATAGTGGCCGCAGGGAGTCTTGAACGCCGTCTTCCACTCGTCCCCCTCACAAATCTGGACCAGGAGGTAGGCGTTTCGTAGGTCCAACTTCATGAACACGGTGGCCCCAAGGAGGGGCTCGAAGTTGGAGCTGATGAGGGGGAGAGGGTAGGTGTTCCGGATGGTGATGGCATTGAGCTTGCGGTAATCAATGCAAGGCCGGAGGGACCTGCCCCTCTTCTTGACGAAGAAAAATCCTGCTGCCACCAGAGAATGAGAGGGTCGGATGAGCCCCTCCGCTAAGCACTCTGGATGTACTCATCCATGGCGGCCTTCTCAGGGGGGGGGCGAGGCTGTACAATTGACTGACAGGGTGCTTGCTGCCGGGACGGAGCTCGATGGTGCAGTCGTAGGGTCGGTGCAGAGGTAGGGTGTGGGCTCGGTCCTTACTGAAGGCCTCTCCCAGGTCGTGGTAGACCTCCGGTACTGAAGAGAGGTCTGGAGGGGCCGGGGGTGGTCGGGGTGGCAGTGATGATGTCGGGGCTGTACAAAAACACCGCGCATAACAGGCGGTGCTCCAGCTGAGTATGCGCCCCTCACCGTAACTGACATGGGGGATGTGGAGCTCGAGCCATGGCCGCCCCAGGATGAGAGGGGCCTGGGGAGACTTCAAGATATAAAAGCGGATCTCCTCCACGTGGTTCCCGGAGACGGTCATGGAGAGGGGTCCCAAACGGTGGGTAAGGGGTGCCATGCTGTGACCGTCTAGCGCTGAGACGGTGAGAGGGAATTCCAGTGCGAGGGGGATAGCCTCTGAGTGGGCCAACTGGGCGTCCATAAAACTCTCGTCTGCCCCTGAGTCGATGATGGCCCCGATGGTGAGGGTTTGGTCCAGCCAGGAGGGGGTGACGTCGAACCGGACTGGGTTGGTGGTTGGTGGGGAGTGAGTAATATGGCTCACCTGAACTCCCCTCTTGGGTGAGCCTAATCTTTTGGCAGACGGGAACAGGAGTCGCGGAGGTGCCCCTTCACTCCACAGTAGAGGCACAAGCCCTGAGCTCTCCTCCGCTCCTTCTCCTCTGCAGTGAGGTGGGCCCGTCCCAACTGCATAGGCTCCTCACTGGGGAGTGTGGGGCTGGTCAGCACCCGTGCCGAAGAGGGATTGGCTCTGGGTGAGGGGAATCCTGGGACGGGGTCCAGGAGATGAGGCGAGCTGGTCTGGTGGCGCGTTCTCTCTCTCCATCGCTCCCGGATGTGTTCGTCAACATCAATGGCCAAGGCCACCAGGTTGTCCAGGGTGGCGGGCTTGTCTCTGACGAGCTCGTCCTTAATCTGCTCGCTTAGCCCCTGGTGAAAAGCGCTTCTCAAGCCCGTGTCGTTCCAACATGGAGGAAGATCAGCTTGCACTGCATGATGAAGCCCCGGAACTGGGCAGGTTCCGTCAAAGAGGCGAGGACTGGCTAGGTTGGGCTCATGGAAACGTTCGGCTGGCAGAACAGGCAGAGGCACTGGGGCAGGCGGTGCCGGGACAGCAGGCAGAGGGCTCGCCGCTGTGAGTGCCGCCACCTGCACCGACAGGGCCTGGATCATGACGGTGAGATCCTGCATCTGGGCTGACTGTGTTTGCTGGAGAGCCCCATGGACCTGGAGCCGGCTATCCAGGGACTGGACTGCAGTGGAAGATTCTTGGAGGAGGAGCCTGTACTCGACTAGGGCCCTTCTCTGAGCCTGGAGAGCAATCAGGGAGTGTTCAGCGGATGGCACTCCAGCTTCTCTTCCTGTGTCGGCTGAGTCTTGATCCTTGGCCAGATCTTCTGTTATGGCTGGGTGCTGGAGACTCAAACGCACGACACAGAAGGAATGGGTTGGATGCCTGGTAAGGCGTTTATTTTTGATCAGGAAATCAGGGAGGAGTTCGTCTGAGGAGGTGAGGGGGTGGTTCCCTGACCGGGAATCGAACCCGGGCCGCGGCGGTGAGAGTGCCGAATCCTAACCACTAGACCACCAGGGATTGGGGGTGATGGGTCCGGGATCTGATGCGGGAGGGCAGGCAAGCCGGTTCTCTGCGCCAGGGGTCGGGTCTGAGAAGGAGAGAGAACACGGATTGAGGAAAGGTCATAGACACAATTCTAATTAGCTCAGTGTTACTGCAGCGATACTTGCCAGGCGATTCTTTGGGAAGATCTGGCGAAAGCTGGAGAGAAGAGCTGGCTTTTGTAGACAGAGGGAGAGTTAAGCTTAGTGGCAACAGGCTGCGCAGAAACTGGCTGTAAGCCAGTACATAGTCCCACAAGTGTTCTGGGCGAACAGGCCGCCTGAGATGCAATGGTATGCGAGTCACCCTGGTCAGGGCTTGGGGTGCTGCCGTCGCCCCCCTCCCCAACAACAGGCAGAGCGAGAGGGTGGTACGGCGCTAATCTGTCCCTGTGCAGCACCACCATGCGCCCCCGATCGGGCATGCGCAGTCGGTACACTACCTCTGACAGCTGGGCCACGACCTCGCCCGGCCCTTGCCAGTGGCTGCGAAGCATGGGGGAGACCCCCTTCTTGCGGACAGGACAATACACCCATACCTCGGCATGAAGGCCTGCCCCCGACACCGTGTGTCATAGGCCCTTTTCTGCCGCACTCCGGCGTTGGCCTGGCGAGTGTAGTCGTGGACCACCTGCAGGCGGTCCCACAGCCTGCGAAAGTAGTCCACTTCTTTTCCCCCAGCAACTTCAGGCTCGCGCAGGGCCCCGAACGCCAAGTCCACTGGCGTCCGGAGTTCCCGCCTGAACATGAGGGCGGCAGGCATGCACTGACTGGACTCCTGAACAACAGTCCGGTAAGACCACAGGACCAGGGGTAGGTGACGGCCCCAGTCCTGCTGGTGTTGGCTGGTGAGGATGGCGAGCTGGGTGGCCATGGTGCGGTTGAACCGCTCCACCAGGCCGCCGCTTTGGGAATGGAGCGGTGTTGTCCTTGTCTTGCTCACCCCCAGCTGCCGGGTGAGCATACCTGAGAATACCTGGGACTTCACCGAATACCTGGGACTCGAAGTTCCGCCCCTGGTCACTGTGGAGCTCGGACGGGACCTCAAAGCGGGCGAACATCTCTTCCACCAACCTCTGGTCCAGCACCGCATACGCCTCGGGCCACTTCATGAAGTAGTCCATAGCCACGAGGACGTAGTGGTTACCGGAGTCGGTTACGGGAAAAGGCCCAAGGATGTCCACCCCCACTCGCTCCATCGGGGGCCCCCACCAAGTACTGCTGCAGTGGGGCATGGGAATGCTGGGTTGGCCCCTTCTGGGCGGTGCAGGAGTCACCGCAGTGCACGTGCAGCTCCATGTCTTGTTGACAGCCAGGCCAGTAGAACCACCCCCTGAGGTGGTGGGGGATCTTGGCATTCCCTTAGTGTCCCGTCCCCACCGAGCCGTGGACGATCTGGAGGACCTGGGGATGGAGCTCACGGGGCACCAGTAGCTGCAGGAGGTCGTTCCCTCGTCCGGGGGCCTGCCACCTCCGATATGCCACCCCCTCATGGAGCTCGAAGTTACCAAACTGAGAGTGATATGCCTTTACCTCTGCCCACTCAGGCCGCCGTCCCGCCTCCAGCCAGTCCCTCACCAGTGCCAGGGTCATGTCTGCCTCCTGCTGTTCCCTCAGGTGCTGCGGGGTCAGCGGGAGCCACCACTCCTCATTGTCGGTGGTCTGCACGGCCGCCACTGTCGGCGTCATCTGGCCCCGCTCCTCTTGCCGCTGACAGTAGCGGCACTCCAAGGAGGGAGCTGAACCAGCTGGACCCCGCGATGTGGTCGAGGGCGTCATCGATTTGAGGTAGCAGGTAAGAGTCCTTTTTTGTGATGGCGTTGAGGCACCGGTAGTCGACGCAGAACCGCCAGTCGCCGCCCTTTTTACCCACCAAGATGGCCGGAGCCGCCCACGGACTGTCGGAGGGCTCGATCACTCCAGCAGCAGCAATCTTGAGGATCTTGTCTTCCGTCACCCACCGTTTAGCGAGGGCCAGCCGGTGCGGGCGCAGATGGATGGGCTGCGCAGAGCCGGTCTCGATGGTGTGCTGTACCCCGGTCTGTCTGCAGTCCTCGTATTGGGCAGCGAAGATGTCGTCAAGGAGGCATTTCAACTGGTGGCGCCGCTGTGGGTCGAGTCCTTCACTGCTGCGTTGCTATAAGTCGCAGATGGCCCCGATCGGCCAGCTTAGACAGGGGTCTGGGTAGCTGAGGCCGTGAAGAGCCCGGTGTACGCTGGGCGGCAGATGCTTGGTGATGGTCTCGCTGGTCCTTTTCCCCCCGACTAGACTGGAGTGCTACGTGCCGAGGGTGATGGCTGCCCCCGTCACGTCAACACAGGCTCCCCAGCGGGTCAGCAGGTCCAGGCCGATGATGCACGAGTCCCGGATGTTGGCAAGCCAGAACTCATGCACCAGCTCCTGGTCTCCGACATGAACCCGCAGTGGCCCTTTCCCCCTCATGTCAGCCTTCTCTCCCGTCACTGTCGTCAGCTGGGTGTTGGTTGGAGACCACACCGCTGAGAGTGGGCTGGTGGTGCCCGGGAGGATTCCAGGTTGCACCAGAGAGATGGTAGACCCTGTGTCCACCAGAGCCCGGCAGGGTTGGCCGCCGAGTTGGCAATTCAAATAAAGTGCTTGGGAGTGACCTAGGCGACCGACCAGCGTGCATCGGCCTTGGAGGGGAGCTGGGGACTAGGGTGGCGGTCCCCTCACTGGGCCACACCGCTGTCGTTTCCCGCCGACTGGGTGGTTCTGTCTTTCGCCGCTGGTGCTGGGCAGACACGGGCTGTGTGACCAGGCTCATCACAGCGGTAGCAGCGGTTAGTTGGCCCGGGTGGACATCGCCTGAATGGTAGAGGCCATCTCTGAAGCTGTCATGGTGGAGGCTGAACTTGACGGACCTCTTCTGCATCCTCCTCCCCGTCGTCGTGGTCGGCCAACCTGACGTGTGGCCGGGGAACGCGGGTCCTCTGCTGGATGGGCCATGTTCAAAATATCCCTTCAGTCCAGTCGGCCTCACGGAGAGCCTCGCTGAGGGATTGAGCCATGGTGAGGCGGATGTGCTGGTGCACCCGCTCTGGTGAAAGTGCCTTCAGTAAGGCGCGGAGGGCAGCTGTGTTGAACTGCGGATAGCCATGTTGGGCGTACAGCTGCACATCAGCGGCGAAGGTGTCCAGTCTCTCTCCCTCTTGGCGACAGCGGCTGGCCAGTTGCTCCCTGCTCTGGTCGGCGAAGCACCGCTGCCCGAATCGCCTCGCCAGTGCAGTGGTCAGGCCCTGGAGGTCGTGCTGCTCTGCAGGGGCGAAGTCGAGGAATACCTGCAACGCCTTTCCTTCCAATGCCAAGGCCAGGTGAATAGCAGCCTCTTCGCTGCTCCAGCCGTTGTGCCACGCCACTAGCTGGACTTGCGAGAGGTATGGCTCCAACGGTGTCGTCCCAGTGTACTTGGGCAGCTTAGCTGGTGTTCTAGGTGCAGTGGCAGGGCACAGGTTGTTGTCTGCAGTAGCCCCCCTGGTCGCTAGAGGGCGCTGCATGGCCGTTGGTGGTGGTCGTTCCGCTGTAGTGGCACTCCTGGTGTGGCCGTGGTGTGCTGGAGCCAGTAGCGTGGGCTGGAAGTCTCCCATCTCTGGCGGGCTCGGTTTCTTGCCGCACCGGGTTTTCCATAGCCCTGGCAGACTCCATTTTGTGGCTATGGCCTAATGGCTTCTTCCAGCTCCCGGATCTCTCTCTCCATCCTTTCCATCCCACTTCTGACACCAATGTGGCGAGCTTGGTTTTAATGAAATGAATGGCGAGTCATGAGAGCTTTAGTTATAACAATCCTGTGTCCCATACACCGCACAACTCCAGGAATTGCTGTTTATTACCACCCAATCAGACAACATGAACAACCAACAGTCCGTTTCCAAACACAGGTCACCAATGACAACTGTGTCCTCACAATGGGTGCCACCTCCAACAGAAATCCCATCCATGGTGAGGACACAAACACAACACAACACCTCAACCCTATTAAAAACAACAACTCAAACATTAACAACAAGTTCAAGTTCAAGTTCAAGTTCTTTTATTTGTCAAGTGTGCTATATTGACATACAGCACAGATGAAATTACATGCCTCTCAGGCCCAGGTGAAGTAGTGAGATAAAAAACACTGTAAACAGTAAGACAATCTAAAATAGTATGACAATCTAAACAGTGAAGACAATCTAAACAGTGAAGACAATCTAAACAGGAAGACAATCTAAACAGGAAGACAATCTAAACAATATAAACAGAAGGACAATATAAACAATATAAACATTAAACAATAAACAATGACACAGTAAGTTATGTTTTTTTTTCGTTTTTTTTTTTCAGTCTGAACAGTCCAAGCACGGTAAGGTGAGGTAGTTTTTGTGCAAATTGCAGGGCAGGGGAAAGTGGAATGTGCAGTCAATGAGGGTGGGGGGGCAGGGGGGAGGTGTGGGCAGAGTCTGTGTGTATTGGGGGCAGGGGGGCAGAGCAGGGAGGGAGTTGAGCCTCCTGACTTATGTCACTAAGGAGTGTTGTCTAGTCCTCATTAGGTGAGGTAGCATGTGACCATAATGCTGGTAGTAGTAGTCACGGTGATAGTAGTTGAGGGACAATTAACTGAGCATTATCAGTCTTGTGAAGAGGAGGACTCTTGGTCTTCTTTAGTGTCCCTCCCATTCTTGGCTCATCCCCACACTCATAGGAGCTCCCATCGCATTCCCATCTATTTCTAGGATTGTCCTTCTTATCACACATGAATAAAACCATCACATTTCCCAACGCGTGATACTGTATTTAGTTGAAAATCCTACTGCAAATGTATTTTTTTCTATCCAGGCCTACTTTATATACAGAAAATTGAACAAGAAAAATAAGCTGTTGTTGTGCCTTGCATTGCAAGGAGCATCCGATGACAAACATTAGCTTGATGATCATTGGAATGGGTGAAAGTTTAGACCTTGGTAAATGTCAGGCAGAACTGTTGTCTCTTAATGCTGAGGCCTGTGTGCGCGTGTGACAGTGCATGTGCGTGTGTGTGTGTGTGTGTGTGTGTGTGTGTGTGTGTGTGTGTGTGCGTGTGTGTGTATGTGTGTGTGTGTGTGTGCGTGTGTGTGTGCGTGTGTGTGTCAGTGTCACTGCATATCATGTATAACAAGGCTTGTTCACATGTAAAACTGAAAAATATGCTGCAAGCTGATGGAGCAAGCGTTGAATGACAGAGCATAGCTTGTTTTAAATGTATACCTACATGAAGGTCATCTACATTCAGGACCCATTTACGAGATGTATATTTTGTCCTTGGCCATTCATTGTTTTTCATTGAATTTCATTGAATTGATTCATTTGGAGCTGTAGCCGTTCGTTTGAATGGCAATTCATTTCTAATAATTTTCCATGCTTTCTCATTGGAAGAAAATATTGCTGGAGTGGAATCTGACTCTTGAATAGTAATTTAGACACAGATCACCTTAATGGCTTAAAGGCAGTAATGATTGTTTCTCCTCATTGCATTCAGTTATGTAATTCCCATCATAATGATACTAAGTACAAGTTGGTAAACATAATACTGTTACAGGATCAACCATACTGTAGTTGTAATGAAGCAGACATGCCATATAGCAGAATGATAGATTTCCATGGAAGCGAGGAGGGCTCTCTCTCTGTGGTTGCTAATAGCCTGTTATTTTACTGAAATGTCAACAGTTCATATGAGAGTCAGCGAGGAGCTGCGTGGAATAGAAATGTGGAATAGCTTATCGATTGGAGGGGGGAGGCGAGGGAAGATCAGCGATTCATAAAAGACAAAATGACACTGGGTGATACCACTATAGCAACATATGTATGGAGAGAGAGGGGTGCAGAGAGAGAGGGAGATGGAGGGAGAGAGAGAGAGGGAGAGAGAGAGGGAGATGGAGAGAGAGAGAGAGAGAGAGAGAGACCAAACAACAAAGAAAATCCTTTCTCACTCACTTTGCCACCCCAGCAAATTGTCACCATGGCAACGCTGAGGGATTTACCACTGGCTGGTCACATGCAGACTGGCGCACGTTCACACATGCATACTGTATGTGGCACATGCACTGTCAAACATGGCACTGTGCACACACACAGACGCACTCTCAAAATCGCACACGTCTACATGAAAATGTTTGAGTCCGACTTTTTCTCCTAAACTCATCGGAAGAAAAAGTGTGTGTGTGTGTGTCTCCAGTCTCCACACACAAACAGCAAGTAAGTAAATATTCAATAAAAACAACTTCTCAGGCACAACGTTTGATGCTTAACACCAGAGCAGAAGGCATCATCTACTAAGCCTTTCATTAAACAGACAGGCTAGAGCAACCTTAACTTAACGAAACACACTTGACAAAAAACAGGATCTTTTTCAAATATTTCAAATGTTCCAAAGCGGTCGACGTGTGTGTTTGTTTTTCTTTACACGAATGACACGTCAAAGAATACCAAAGTGGACGTCTTTGAGGAATAAAAATAAGCACAGTGAAGTGAAATGTCTTCAATCCATTTCCTCCTCCGTCTGCCCACACACACTCACCCCTTCACCTGCTAGCTGCTTAATTATCGCTGGCTGCTATTCCTGTCCTCAGACGGGCTGCGCTGCAGAACGGCAACACTGGCCCTCCAAGAGCGCAGCACAAGAGAACCATGAATACACTCGCACATTAAAGAAGGACCTTTTACCTGGAAGCACCGAGAGAATGAATACAAAGTTGGTGCTCAGAGTGAGAAAAACTGAACAAATGGTACTCAACAGCCTGCCCTTTCTCCCCTCACTGTCTCTCATCTCCTCTCTCTCTCTCTCTCATATTCTCTCTCTATTCTCTCTCTCTTGCTGCCTCTCCCTCTCTTTTTCACCCTCTCTCTCTTTGCCCCCACTATTCTGCTCTCACTGCCTCATCTTTTCATCTCTCTCTCTCTCTTCTTCCCCTCCCCCCGCCCCCCTCAGCCTGCAGACATAGAGGGCGGTCTGCCCAAGCAGGTGGGGAACAAGACGGAGTGCGGCCTGCTGGGATTGGTACTGGACCTGAAGCGGGACTACCAGCCAATCAGGAAGCAGATGCCTGAGGAGATGCTGTACAAGGTCTACACCTTCAACTCGGTGCGCAAGTCCATGAGCACGGTGGTGCGGCTGGCCGACGGCAGCTTCCGCATGTACAGCAAGGGGGCGTCAGAGATCGTGCTCAAGAAGTGAGTGGGCGGGTCCCTCTAACACAATTACCTCATAATATCCACGGTTATTTGTATGATAAGTAGTAGAACAAGGGGTACTATAGTATTATTGTGTATGCAGAGGGTGGTGGTGCAAGTGGGGGCAGTGCTGATGTCAAATCAATTCATAGCTCACCAAAATGACAAGTTAACAAGTCAAATATTTTTATTTTCTTCTTTTGTTAATAAAACACTCATATAAAAACAAATGTATGAGATATATGAGTACCGACTCTATTAGAATCTACATAAGTCATATATTAGCAATGAAAACATAAGCGAGTCCGACACGTGTTTCTGACGCG
>OMOU01094454.1:0-13700 GCA_900312585.1 Malacocephalus occidentalis
AGAACACAGCGGCGCACACTGCCGTCTGACACACGGGCAGCGAGAATGAGGTGTTCCCGTCGCCAGAGCCTCCCCCCCGAAACACGAGGCCTTTCATGGCGACGGTGACAGATAGGCACTACCCTGGGATCATTAGGCATCCGCTGCGGCGCAATCGCTCTTCTTCTTGCTTGGTTTTCTTTGGGGTTTTTTTCACACTTCGCTTTCACTGGAGAAGGAGGAGGAGGAGGAGGAGGATGGCAGTTGGGTCTGTTTGGAAAACAACCACCATGTGAGGCTTTCATCAGAGCCGCTGGCGATGAACGATGAAACAGGGATTTAGCATCAAGGTGGTCCTCAACCAGGGATCCACCGGCTTCCTTTAACAGGAAATATCAAAAGAAATAGCCGGCAGTCTATTCTGGGAACCGTCGGTGGGTATTGGGTAAGCCATCGGATATTGGGACCCACGGCAACAATGGGGCGTCCTGGGCAACAAATGAAGCGATATATTTCATTACAATAGAAAATGTCACAATTGCGTTCATATAAAAACAACAACAATGTTAAATCATGTGTGATGGCGGGGGGGGGCCTGCTTTTTCTCCGTGCCGGCCTTGAGCACAGGTGGCTTATATTAGTAACGGGTCAACAATAAATGAGCTGAAGAGTTGGGTGGCAGGACACTGCTTCCAGCCGATGCAAAAACACAGAAAGGTCTGAAAGCATCAGCTCTGACCTTCAGAAACATTCATGCACATACTCAGTCTTAAGCACATGGCCATATAAACATATACATAGGCCTATATATATATATATATATATATATAAGCAGAATCCCTGTGTGTGTATGTGCACGCGGTAACAATGGTACACAATGATTGAGGAAGTGACCTCTCCATGTGTCAGTTTCATCAGCCGATGTGGTGGACTGTTTTACGGCCTTCGTTGATGAAGAGCCCCTCAGCTGCTGACACAGCGGGCAGCATCCAATTGGTGGGATTACACAGCACGGCTTCCTCTCAGCCAATCGGGGACCGGTGGTGGAATCAGGTGACCATCACAAAACGTTATGTGTTGTCGATTGGGAATGACAATGGCGCCTCTGGGGTGAAATTGTAAAGGCTGTCACACAAACACGGGCCGCAGCAGTTTAATGTGACTGACCTTCCAAGGATATCGCTCGACTGTGTGGAGTAGCTTCAATAAGAACACGATTATCGTACATGAATGTGTGGACATGCTCACGTGTACGCTGATGCACTAAACACGAGCGCACATGCCACGCGTGTGCCTGCTTTCTCAGTACAGGCTCGACACAGAGGCTTGATTATGGGCTTTATCACTGCTGGTACGTCAAACTGATTAGGTTTACGCCTTTGATTTCATGCACGTGATTTAATACACAATCCAAATCACAGGATTGGACAGCGACTAACGTGATAAAGTGAGGTCGTCATAACATGACCCCCCCGCCGCCGCCTCCTTGCACGAACATGACAACATGAACAACATTGTTCCCTTTTCTGTTTCCTTGTCATCAAATATAATTAGCCACCAGCGGTGCACGCCCACTTCCTGAGCTATGACAGTACAGTCATCAGATTGCACCTGACTCTAATGTAGATTATGGGAGTAATAACATCTTAAATAGGACATTAAAGAAAGTGTTCCACATTGTCAGAATACTAATACCATAATAAAGACAACAGGGGGACGGGGGATTTCTATGATCTACTGTTGAGAGGTGTTTTGAATGGCAACCTAAAGTAAATAATTCTGATTGAACTCATCTCCAACACATCACATTAGAATCCACTGGAGGAAACCAAAGTCATCAGATTATATTAACAGCAAGACAGGTTTTCTGCATCTGCATTTCCCCTAGGTTGCTGCTTCAACAAGCCCCTGGAGCTGTGTGCTAAACACACACACACACACACACACACACACACACACACACACACACAAGGGCTGTGATACGCACTGAGCACCAGGCAGGCTAGCCCCCCCCGCCAACAACACTATGAGAGGGGGACATGGAAGGATGAAGGATGGAGAGGTGGGCCCGGCTGGGTGGCGCACAGGCCTATCCTCCACACAACTGACCCATCCTCACTGAGGGGATGACGTATGAATACCAAAGGATGCACTGGCCATTTGAGATCATGCTTCTTATACGTGTGTACATGTGTAGCCTATTCGACATGACCATGCTCAAATAGTACTAGTAGGCCTATCATATTCTGGTCAGCCGCCAAGGCAATAGTCCGCAGTCTCGGCTGGGACAGACACCAACTAACACGTAGTACAGATTTCATCCACACACGAACAACTCGAAGTGTAGATGGGCACACAGCATACCTGCTCGTACAGATATACTCCTCGTATTTCGTATAATTGTGTCAAACGTCATCAATATTTATATTATTATTATTATTATTATTAGAGCAACATAGAAATGAAGCAACGCGTATCTAACACCGCTAATGCTTCGCCGTAATCGCAAGGGCTAAATTGCGAATGGCTTTCGACGTTCCCTCGTATGTACGATCAGGGCACAGATTAAAGATCACACGACAAACCATGTAGTCTACACGACACACTTTATAGCGTTGCTATCATCGGAGACCGTCATGGGATGGGAGCGTCTGGTCCGCTGCTCACCAGAGGCTGCGTCTCTCCGTTGACTGGAGGGACTTGGAACCGGTCGATCTCTTCCATCATTTTGGCGAAACTGCTGCCGCTGATCAAGTTGGACCCGTTTTATATATATGTATGTAAACAATTGTTCTTCTTCTACACGTCCTGGTTTGGATTTGATATGCAGGATCTCCCGTTACTGTGCATTATACCAGGCGGTTTGTTTTCCTCCAATCTGGCAGAGGTGACTCGACAGCTCGACAGCAGCACCGCCCTACTTCCGGGTTACAGGACCAGAGATGTGGCCAATCACAGAGCAGATGATATCTTAACGAAATAGCAGCGGTGGAGCGGGGATAGCACACAAAGGGGATCATTATGTCAATACGTTCGGGAATAAACAGCGGATTTGCGTATCCAACAACACATTGACGATGATGATGATGATGATGATGATGATGATGATGATGATGATGATGATGATGATGATGATGGCGCTGTGTATGTTGGTGGCATAATGTTCATGTATTGAATATAGTGGTCTATGCAAACCACGCGGAACAAACTCACGGATTCATTTGTACATCAACATAGAACCACTAGGATATAGAAGAATTACTAGATACGGGTGCCACTGCATAGTGGTACTGCGTCATGTTTTAGTTAGGCTGAGCGAGGATCCTGTATTCTAGCGTTACCCCGGTTACCACTGATTTCCGGTGTAGTAGCTTTGTATTACGCCAATTAACAGTCCCCCGGAGCAAGATGAATACGAGGAACATGACATGAACAACAACAATGACAGTTCGAATAATTATGCAGAGCATCCGACGGATGAAAAACAAGGCAATATCCGAAACATGTAATCCGGAAACAGATATCCCTCTCGCGTCTGTCTATAACGATCATTGGGGCCACCCCGTTCCGTGACGTGGATGAACGAGGGGGCAGCCGGTCGTCATGGTAACGGGTGTACACACTACACCGAAGAATAGTTCGGAGGTAGATTGCAAATACTTTTGACCTGTGAAGAACCCACTGACCACTATTTTTACAGGGATACGCTTAATCGTTGTTGATGTTTATGTCTTTTTAAAGCCATGCCCGTGCCTAATAAAACAACTGCCAAGTCCAATAAGAAGGTGAGTTTGGATCAACAAAACCAAGTTACAAAAAACGTTTAATATTACATAGTAAACACAGCCTGTTCACGTAACAGCATTGTGTTGTTTTGGCTCTTCAGGGGACAAATGTCCAATCCCAAAAGTCCCCGGGTACATGCCTAAAGGTCACCAAACCTGCCAGCAAGAAAAAGGTAGGTCACAACAACAACAACAACAACAACAACAACATAAACACCAACATAGTAGCCATCATATTTTCAGCTCCACTGAAATGAACAAACTGGGGAAAATCGAATGTTCCCTGCACAAGATTTCTTTATTGTTATCTATACTACAATGGAATGCTTACTCCCCATTACACTCCTGCAGTATTCTTCAAAACATACATTTTAAAACAACTCTGAACAATTTGTAATCGTACCTAATAAGTACAGTAACAACTATTCTTCTAACAGTATTCTTCTAAACATAAATTATAAAACCACTCTGAACAGTTAGTAAGATAGTACCTAATAAGTAGAGTAAAAAGCAAAAAGTGCCAAGTAACGTAACAATACTCTGTTCGCTGCTTTTGGTGCAAAAATGTAGTACTGCGTGCAGTACAGTACAGTAACATTCGAATACTAGCATCACACAGTAATTAGCAACTACCAGATAGTGAGATTGCAGCGATTCGTCTTCATTTGGCAGGATGAGGAGGACGGGGTGGACCAGGGCGAAGCGTTGGACGAGTGGGCCCAAGGAAAGACTCTGATTAAGCCCCTGGACCAGTTGGATCTCACTGAGGAGGTGAGGACCAGCAGACCTAGGTGACGAGCAGGTTCCCTCAGATGTACGCTGAACTGAACCCTGTTCAGTTTACTTGGGTTTTATATTTATTTGGATTGATGGGTTGCAAGTCAACATACAACAGGTACGACCGTTGAGTAAATACATGTTGTTTACATGTTATTTGTGTCATTTAGTTTGTGATATTTTCATTTTTATTCAAAATCCTTTTCGTTTTGTCTCATTCTTCATAACGTGTGTCCAACATGGCCGACACAGGAGCTGAAAGAGGAATTCACGAAGATTCTGACTGCAAACAATCCACATGCACCTCAGAACATTGTGCGGTACAGCTTCAAGGTAACTGACCATCACAGTAGTATTAAGTAGTATTAAGGAGCCTAATTACCTGCCAAGTTAAGGTTTCTCAGTAAGGAATACAATTATTTCATCTTGGCATGGAAATATAATACCACATCATCTTGATCAAAAACTATACTGTCCAACCCCTTTACATCTTGTCACTCTAAATATATCTAAAAGCAATTCAACAGTGCACTTTTACTTTGTATATTGTGTTCCCGCAGGAGTGCTCCTATAAGCCCATCAGTGGCGTTGATCAGCTGGCCGTTCACTTCGTCCTGGAGGGGACCCTGATGCACATAGATTCTGACGAGGCCCGCAGACAGATCGCCAGACAGCAATATACTGAGGGTGAACACTGGGACTTGCTTCATACAGGACTGCTGTATGGTTATGTAGTTGAACCATATCAACGCAATTCTGAATCCCAATCATTTAATTTCCCATCCCATTAAAATAATTATTTCCATTTTCTTATTCGTATATTATTTATGTTGAATTCCATCAGGGTTGCTCTGCGAACATTATTCTCTTTGTCTTTTGGTGTAATATTACATTTTAGCCACAAGGTGGCACTATTGTACTCTTGAGAGACTCCGTGCCGCAATATACCAAGGATTCAAGAAACAAAACTGCTTGGCGATTATAGTTTTAAATCAAATGACATATTAGTTTTTCGCAGGGAAACCTGCAATTGAGGTCGAAGCAGAGCATGACGAGGAGAAACCAGAGACTGCGGTAATTGTGAGTTTTATTTACTCACTCACTCAATGTCATGCGCGCTGTAATTAGAATACAGTGTGTAGGCTGAATATTTCCTGACTTATTGGTATTTTTAACTATTTACCAAGACATCTTCTGCCATTCCGTGAGTAGTCCCCGTCCATGTGGATGATGATTTGGTGTCACACAGGAACAGGCCGCGGGTCCAGAAGACTCTGGAGAAGCGGAGGAGGATGCTGAGGAGGACCGGCCCGACAGCGTAGTCGCCAAGATGGGCAAGAAGGTGCAGAAGGTCACCAACCAGTTCAACTTCAGCGAGCGGGCGTCCCAGACTCTGAACAACCCCCTGAGGGTAAGAAGAAGATCCCAATAATGACCACACACTGACCCACCACAGGCTGGTCACATGACGACATTCATGAACTAAAGGAAGTTAGACCATAGATCAATCAAAAGAATGCCATCATTCTAGATACATCATCGTCCTTAATAAGCAGACAGGGGTTTTAGGTATCCTGTTCACTAACATGCACTCAGAATGGCTCTTCTGCTCTTATCCCAGCTATTATGCAGGCTGTGTACTATGAAACTCGTTCTATTAACCGTGCAAATATGAATGGTTGAAAGCTGCTGTATTCTTGTACCACAGTGATATATTGCTGTCTCCTTCAACAAATGTACTCTTTGTAAGTCCCTTTGGATAAAAGTAAATGATCCTAAATGTAAATCTAAAAGTTCAAAGATGGGTTTGACTCCCAATATATTCTGGCTTATAATCACACACTATCCTGCCCCTTGTAGACTGTCCAGCCCTTGAAGAGAAAATGTAATAGTCGTCATATGAATAGGATTTTTGCAAACGCTTTCCTCCGTAAACGAATTGAACAAACAGATCTTGTCAATCATCATTGTTATAAATCACCAATAGGAAAGAAGTTGCCAGACTGAGCCTCCTCCTCGATCTAACTTCGCCGCCACGGCCAATCAGGTAACAGTAATAAAACATAACATCCACATTCACATTCAGAAGGGATGCGTGGCTGTCCTGCTGCGGCTTCCTCCCAAAGCCCATCTGTAAGGACAAGGTCATGTGAACGCATTACGGGTACCAGCAGTGAGTAACTCTCTTCCGCCCGGGCGCACAGTGGGTGATTTACGACGCCTACACAGAGGAGTTGGAGAAGCAAGAGAAGAGCAAGGAGAAACAGAAGAAAGAGGAAGATAAATCCCAGAAGAAGCCGACGTTGACAGAGACTCAGGTAAACTAGCTCTCATCACCTCCTCCTGGGTCCACCTGAATGGGTTCCGGGTTACACCTCATATACCCAAACCATCATAAACAATAGAACTGAATTTGGGAAACTACTCTTCTCACAGAGTGATGACGTCACCAAAGTGGGAAAAGTGTGCAAGATCTTTGAACGGATGGTCAATCAAAACACGTTTGACGACATCGCACAAGGTATCCGGTTGTTGTTGTCCTTCAACAGTGAAAATGTACGTATTTTATATTACTTCTCTCATATGCTTCTTTTTGTCATCTCTTGTTCTTCTTCCCTCTGTCTCAGACTTCAAGTATTTTGAGGACGCCTCTGATGAGTTCAGAGAGCAGGAAGGAACCCTTCTTCCTCTGTGGAAGTTCCAGTATGACAAAGCAAAGGGGCTCTCTGTGACTGCCCTCTGCTGGTCAGTTCACTCATGATTTACGATACACCTGTGTTGCCCGAGTCTGCAAGGGGAAAAGTCAAGGGTCATTAATGAGAGGCTTGTGGTTTATCATAGGAACCAGAGCTCCCAGGACCTGTTTGCAGCGGGGATGGGATCATGTGAGTACAGACAGCGCATCTAGAACAAGGTTTTAAAGGTCCCCTATTATGCCACCAGGTGTGAGCATGACAAGCCATTACACAATCTAGTAATCATACATCTAGGTGGACATTCCCACTTGTGATGTCACGAGTTGGTAGTCGCATGGCAATTGTGAAACAGCTTGCAATGGCTCTCTCACACTCACACCTGGTGGTATGTCCCCTTTAACATAGCTGTGACTTTCAAGGAATCCCATACATTATCTTCCTACTACTACTACTACTGCTACGACCACTACTACTACTACTAATAATAATAATCATTGTCATCACCGTGATCATCACCACCACCACCTCTGGTCTGGTCGTCTCCATCTTCTTGTCTGATCTTCCTCACACTCCTCCTCCTCCTCCTCCTCCTCCAGACGACTTCAGCAAGCAGGGCTCCGGCATGTTGCTCTTCTACACACTGAAGAACTCCACCTGCCCCGAGTACATCTTCCCCACCTCCGCCGGCGTCATGTGCCTCCACATCCACCAGCAGCTGAGCCACCTGGTGGTGGTGGGCTTGTACGACGGCTCCGTGGCCGTCTACAACATGGAGGAGAACGGCGAGACCCCCCAGCCCGCCTACAGGAGCACCGCCAAGGCGGGGAAACACACCAACCCTGTCTGGCAGGTGAGGAGGGGCTAGTGGTTGGAGGTCCCCTGTGTAGTAGCTGTAGTGCGTGTGTGTGCGCACGCGCGTGTGTGTGTCTGACTGTGTGTGCATGTGTTTGTGTGTGTGCATGTTTGTGTGTGATTGCAGTAGATTGATGGTGTACCTTGTCCACATCACTGTCACGTATCACCTGACAGACTCATTCACAAACGTATCTGATGAACGATTTATTCATAGACTCCTCTTAGGCTGTTTATTGTTTACTGCCAGCGTAATCATCCTGATGCAACATTGACGTCTGAAGCATTGTTGGGTTTTTTTTTTCCTGTTGTCAGCAGTCCATGAAAAAGTAATCTATCATTTATTGTCATCTGTGATCTTCCTCTATTACCTTGTTGTTAAGCCTCGTTCTTTATTTATGCAGTACGCATTAAAATTAATGACATTTTCCATGATATTCCAGATATAAAGCGCGATTAGGCAGACAAAGCATTGATGGCTACTGAAATTGCACGGACAAAAGTAAAATGAAACAATTGACAAGCGAGGTCATTCCTTATTCAAACCGGTTTTGACCCGTTTCCAAACAGGTGCGCTGGCAGGCCGACGACATGGACAACAACCACAACTTCTACTCCATTTCATCGGACGGACGGGTGGTGTCATGGACGCTCGTCAAGGTGAACAAAGCGCAAATGTGACCTGTCTCACCTGTCAGTTTGGTGTCTCTCCTGCACTCTTGTCAAGAGTATGTGTTTCAACATTTCTTTCTTGCCATATGTAAGTACAATCAAACGCTTACTGCCCATTCACTCCTGCAGTATTCTTCTAAACAAATTCTAAACAACTCTAAGCAATGAGTAATATAGTACCTAATAAGTACGGTAAAAAGTACAGTAGTGACTGTTTGTAGCAATTATCTCACTGTTACACGCCCCCACGCTAACGTGGATGGAGGCAGGATGGTGAATAATCCGCTTTATTGCAGAATGTGGACATGAAAGAATGACAGAGCAGATGGTACCTGCTAGCATGCTAGCTAGTTCCTCCCCCAGTGTGTGTGTGTGTGCGTGTGTTTGTGTGTGCTGATGGCTGGCTTAACTCGCGGGTCTTGCTTAAGCAATGCACCACAGGTGTCGACCCAGCTAACCAGAACAGTCAGCCAGGGCCTGGCGAGGCTGCTTAAACCAGCCACCAAACACACACACACACACACACACACAATGCGGGCACTCCACAGTGTTTTATTTGCTGGGTGTGTATTTCCGTGGATAGAGACGTGTGCCCGACCGTGTGCCTGCAGAACGAGCTGGTGTTCAGTGACGTGATCAAACTGTCCCTGGAGGGGCCACTCCCTGAGTGCCGGGAGCTGGCGGAGCAGCCCAGCGTCGGTGAGTCCGAGACTCGCTGCTTGTGTCTCGTTATCGACGGCAGCGGTGCAGGTCGCTTCTTCTTAGTACTTTGTCTGTTTGCCCGCATTGCAACTCATCACGGCTTACTTCTTTGGAAGTGGTCCACAGAGACAAGAAATGAGAACGTGCTCACTCAGTTCATTCCAGAAATGACTCTTGTTGTTATTATTATTATTATATTGCATCCCAAGCCCAGACTGAAACAAGGTTAACATCACAAATATGCTCCATCACTGCCAATTAGGCAGCAGCCAGAGGTGGGGTAGCACTAGCATGACCGGCGCTCCGCCACAAATAACAACACGTAAGAGGAGCGCGATATTTAGTCGAGAAGAGTCTCAAACAGACCGGCTAAGCCTCTTTCCTTTGACCTTTATTTGTTTTTAATCTCATTTGGCAAAGGAATTGAGGTTCTGCTGCCAAAGGCTAGGAGGGAGCATTATTAATCAATCAATGATATTACTAGATGTATATGTAGTGGGGGAAATAAGTATTGCGCTGATTTTGTGAGTTTGCCCACGTACAAAGGTCTAGAATTTGAATGGTAGGTTCAATTTAACAGTGGGAGACATCCCAGAAAATCACATTATATTAATTTTGAACAATTATTTGTGTTTTATTGAGGAAAATATGTATTTCACCCCCTAGCAAAACACGACTCAGTACTTGGTGGAGAAATCCTTGTTGGCAAGCACAGCGGTCAGACGTTTCTTGTAGTTGGTCTCCATCCCCCCAGGAGGGATCTTGGCCCTCTCCTCTTTGCAGATCCTCTTCAAATCCTTAAAGTTTGGAGGTTGTCGCTTGGCAACTCAAAGCTTCAGCTTCAGCTTCAGCTCCCTCCACATTCACATTCATCCCACTCCATGATCTTAATGTGCTTCTTCTTGAGCCTTCTTCTTTGTAGCCTTAGCCGGATGTTTTGGGTCATTGTCATGCTGGAACACCCATCCACGACCCATTTTCAGTGTCCTGGCTGAGGGAAGGAGGTTCTCACCCAAGATTTCACGGTACATGGCCCCATTCATCCTGCCCTCAAAGCGGTGAGGGCAGGATGTCCCCTTAGCAGAGAAACAGCCCCAAAGCGTAATGTTTCTGTACATGTGCCTTCTTGAGCAGGGGGACCTTGGGGCGCTACAGGATTTCAATCCATTACGGTGTAGTGTGTCACCAACGGTCATCTTGGTGACTGTGGTTCCAGCTGCCTTGAGATCATTAACAAGCTCCTGCCGTGTAGTTCTGCGTTGATCCCTCACCTCTCTCATGGTTGACGTCACCCCACGAGGTGAGATCCTGCGTGGAGCCCCAGGCCGAGGGAGATTGATGGTCAATTCCTGTTTCTTCCATTTTTGAATAATTGCACCAACAGTATTCTCCTTCTCACCAAGATGCTTGCCAGTGGTCTTGTAGCCCATGCCAGTCTACAATCTTGTTATTGATGTCCTTAGCAACTCTTTGGTCTTGCCCATGATGGAGAGGTCGGAATCTGATTGATCGATAGATTCTGTGGACAGGTGTCTTTTATACAGGTAACGAGTTGAGATGTGGAGGACTAATCTGTGTGCCTCATGGTCACATAACCCGTCTGTGGGAGCCAGAATTCTTGCTGGTTGGGAGGGGGTGAAATAATTTTTTTTTTTTACTCAGTAAAACACAAATAATTGTTCAAAATTCATATAATGGGATTTTATGGGATTTTTTTTGATATTCTGTCACTGTTAAAATGAACCTACCATTAAAATTATAGACTGTTGATTTCTTTGTAAGTGGGCAAACTCACAAAATCAGTACGGGGTGAAATACTTATTTTCCCCACTGTATACTAGATATAGATACTGTATATTGGTATAGATATAGATATAGGTGTCCTACAAATCTCACATTAAAAACAACGGTCCAATGTACGATTGACGCAAAAAAAACAATATGCCCAAAGCGCCAAAAGCAAGGCAGAATATTTATATTTCAGCTCAATCAAGTCGATCGTTAACGTTAGCGATGGAACCACTTATTGGAAAATAATGCACTTGGCGATGGTAAGCATCTATTATTGTATATTATTGTCTCATCCTTATCACTTACATATAGATGTGGTTCAGAAAGGAAACATCTGTCATTTTGGTCCCCACGTTTCGAGGGTTAATATCTTTTATTTGATTGGCAGGTGGCTTCCTGCGATTGATTAGACACCGTGCAGCCCGCCAGATGCTGCCCGCTGGGGTGTTAGTCCGGACCAGACGCGTGGGCCGCTCCACACTCTACTGTGTCGTACGAGGCAGACCCTCACCGCCTCACCAGTCAGACTGAATTCCCGTCTGTGTGTGTCCGTGTGTCTCACAGCGTGCGGGACGGCCTTCGACTTCCACCATAAGATTGACTTCCTCTTCCTGGTCGGCACGGAGGAGGGGAAAATCCACAAGGTGAGAGGCTACACTACCCCCTCTAGTAGAGGCTTCACTACGGGCTAGTAGAGGCTTCACTACAGGCTAGTAGAGGCTTCACTACCGCCTAGTAGAGGCTTCGCTACCGCCTAGTAGAGGCTTCACTACCGCCTAGTAGAGGCTTCACTACGGGCTAGTAGAGGCTTCACTACCGCCTAGTAGAGGCTTCGCTACCGCCTAGTAGAGGCTTCACTACGGGCTAGTAGAGGCTTCACTACCGCCTAGTAGAGGCTTCGCTACCGCCTAGTAGAGGCTTCACTACCGCCTAGTAGAGGCTTCACTACAGTCTAGTAGAGGCTTCACTACGGGCTAGTAGAGGCTTCACTGCCGCCTAGTAGAGGCTTCACTACCGCCTAGTAGAGGCTTCACTACCGCCTAGTAGAGGCTTCACTACCGACTAGTAGAGGCTTCACTACCGCCTAGTAGATGCTTCACTACTACTAGTAGAGCACTGGCATTTGAGGACAGAAAATAACCTTTACATATAAACACACTAAGACCAAACTATTTTATAGCCCTGCTTGCTATTCTGCCCCGGATGAAGCAGCTATCCAAAGTAACCAAGTTACTTCCCAGAATCCATAGCTCCAGATCGCCCAATGTGCCCAAGCACCTTAATAGGGCCATTAGAACAGGGTTTTGTCGAGTCCACGTTTTGTCTAAAGTCGACTCTTTTTCAAAATGTTGCTGCTTCAGCCTACAGAGGGTTAGCCTCAAACTAAGTTGTCTCTCCCCACCGCCGCTAAAGGAGATCGGAATCATCTTGGAAACTTTCCGCTGTCTTCCATCCCGCGATCAGTTTTGAAAAATGGAAGCTCATTTTGTGTGCAGTGAAGTGCAGCAGACGTCTTGCTGGGCTTGCACACAGGGGGGTATGCAAAACCCTTTAAGTGTGTGTGTGTGTGTGTGTGTACCCCCCTATCACCTGGTTCTCCCTCTGTCTCTCTCTATTCAATTACACTCATTGCTCTCTATATTCTCAATGGAGACACATAAATCCAAGCATGGGCAGTTATAGCGATAACTCTTGAGTGTCATCAATGGTACGGTATTGGGTATACATTGTTGTGTATAAATAAGCACTGCAATTTTATACACAAAATAAGATTGTTTTTGGCATAGATTACATAAGCATGCTTGGCCGTCAGTCGTCCTCGTTTCACTTTGGTGCATGATATATGAATACAGATATGAATAAGAATATTAATATTAATCCATATTCAGACATATTCAGACATTTGTGCGTATAAAGCATGGTTTCTCCAAATTGTACTTTTACAATATTGTCTTTTTTACCAGCCAGAATGGAAAAATGTAGCCAGACTCAGCTAAACAGTTCATATATATCATATATAATTGTTTTCACCTGCCATAAATAATCACATATATCCGCCATTGGCTGACGGCAGGTATCCATTTTTGCTCCTGGTTTCACTCGTACTTGAAAATGAGTTTCTGTGATTCAGCTCAGCTCACGTGTCGATGAGAGCTGCTTGATAGCCCAGCGCTGCACGGGAAGCAGTGGACCTCAGGGAGGAATGAGGGAAGCCACATCTTAGTGGACTGGTAGTCCAGGTCAGGACCTACTGGTTAGAATAGAAGACACGGTGAACACACACGTGCTGCGCAGACACAGACACACACACACACACATATTTGAACACACAGACAGGCACACACACTGAGATTCATGTCTGTGTGTGTACGTGCAGCTCTATAGTGCCGTCGGCGTTGTTGTTGTTGTTGTTGTTGTTGTTGTTGTTGTGTTATCTTGGGGGACG
>OMOU01094457.1:0-13107 GCA_900312585.1 Malacocephalus occidentalis
CTTACTGTCATTGCTGTGCCCCATCGCTCACCTCTCGGCCTGTCTCTCAGACTGTATGTCACTCGCCCTCTCTCTGTCTGTCTCTCTATCTGTCTGCCTGTCTCTCTTTTTCTCTCTGGAGTGTACTCCTGTGGTACCTGTTGAGAGAGAGAGTGCTAGAGAGAGACAGAGCGAGAATCGAACATTGCCATTTGCTCTGCTTCTTCATTAATTAGTTCAGTGAGTTTGATCCACTGCGATGTCTGCTATGTGTTCAAAATGGCTGCTTGCTGCTCTAACGCAATCCTCCGGTCTCTCTCTCTCTCCCTCTCGCTCCCTATCTCTCTCTCTCTCGTTCCTTTTTTTCATGACTGCCACGTCCTCCACCTCCTACGCCCGTTCCTCCCGCTCAGGTAAGACGCTTTCTGCCCCTCTCTCTCTCCCTCTCTCTCCCCCGCTCTCTCTCGCTCTTCGTGAGAGGAGTGGATGTGTGGAGAGGGCTAGGGTTAAGGCTCACCTCACGTGGGTGGCACCGTGCCATATGGACACTCACAGGCCACAGCGCAGCGAGACGCCTCGTTCATGGCGCGGATGGAGGGAACTAGCTAGCGTGCTTATATACCCCAAGACGACATGCTAAGTTCCAGCTGATGGACAACAGGTGTTTGGACTGTGTGTGTGTGTGTGTGTAGGGCTGGGCAAAAGTGGAGTCTTTTCCTGGTTTTAAAGGCTGCATTATGGTGATATGAAATGACCTACATGTATATTGGGGATGAAAATTTGGGCCAGATCGCCCAGCCCTCTGTGTGTGTCTGCGGGGGTCCGGTACAAGCCGATAGTGGACGTCTCTGTGCATGTTCAGGACGGGTCACGCGGTGATGTGTGTGTGTGCGTGTGTGCATGTGTGTGTGTATGTGGGTGTATGTGTCGCTAAAGGTCCACCTTTGCGAGACACGCTATGAGTCACCCATGCATCTGCCGGTGACGAACTAATAATCCCCTCTTTCTTTTTTTTGTTCATCTTTTCTTTGATTTTTATTTGCGAGGGAGCCGTGACTTATTTCTGGCCTTGATGCCGCCGGTGCGCTATTGCATGGCCGTTCATGTTTTACGCACAGAGGGTCAGCGTGTGTGTGTGTGTGTGTTTATGCTTTATGATGTATTCTCCGTGTTATATGATTTGGCCGTTTGCGGTCTACGTTCTCCGGTCTGGCGAATGTGGTGGGTTTATGACCCCCACTCTCCAGCTGACGTTTCTGTCCTTGTAAAAAGCGCGGAGCGGTGGTGAAACTGAAAGAGGGACTTATGGGTTTATCCGAGCGCCGCGCAGAGTATCTCCCGGCACTAAAACTCACCTCTCATACTGACTCATAGTCCAATGTTAGTTTCATGCTGTTTGAATGCCAGTTGCATGCAAGTGTGCTGTTTGAGCCGATCGGTCTCAATCAGACATTTGACTGGTAACGTGCTGCAGTACGTTTGACAAAACCGTTCCAATGCCTCGCATGTAGATTGGACCACATTGGGTTTTTTTCTAACCACCGTCACAAGTTGTGACTCAAGACCCACCTGCTCAGAATTCACCTGGACTCCCCCCCCCGCCTTCCCTCTCCTCACCCTCACACTAACTTGCATGTTTGTAAGTCTTTAATAAGGCATTATTCATCTTACTCGTACTTACTCGTTCCATTGACTATGGATGCTTGGGACCTGCTCTATTCTTATCTTTATGTACCACAGTGATATATTGCTCTTTCTTTCAACAAATGTACTCTTTGTCACTTTGGATAGAAGCGTCTGACAAATGCCCTCAATGTAAATGTGAATGTTGTGCAATTCTATTTTGTGAAACACCAACATAAGCTTGTTGACCAACAATTGATACGCTTTCTATAAATTGCGTTCATGCGGTACCAAATCAACAGAAAACAAATGAAATGAAATGAGTGTCAAACCTTTGAATGTAAATAGTGTGGGAAAGAACATTCACACACGTCATCAGTCAATGTCTCTTTGTGCCTTCAAATCCAATTACGACTCTTGCACTTTTATGAAGTTACGTATGAGTTATTCATCATCGGCACGCCTCAGACCAACTTCAGCAGCCAGACAGGCGGATGGGGACGCCTCAGAGCTGTCATCGCTTCCACGGGTGATGGATTACATTCATATCGGTGGTGTCGTTTATATACATATAGGACTATAGAAAGGAGGACATCTTGAGATGTTTCATAATTCAATTGAATTCAAATAGTTTGAATGTGATTGGCTGGTTGTTTTAATACAAACCTACAACCTAATACCTACACTCTATAAAGGGGTTGTCTGCCTGTTGCTACTTGTGGGGTTTACTTGTGCGAGGCTGCCGTCTTGTGGCCAGATTGAGCAGTGCAGGCTAAATATTTTCTTTGTTCACTTGTAAACGCCTTGTTTCTTGCTTCAATAGCCTTGACATGTTGATATTCATATTTGCATTTTTACCCTATTATTAATGTATCCAAATAACCTTAGCAAGGATTACTACTAATTCTACTATTGGGATGGGAACACACAATGGTCCAGTAATTGATGACAATTGCACTGGAGTATGTATGTAGGTGTTTCTTTTACTTGCATGCACCTCCAAGCCTTCATTTATGATCTATACACACATTATGCACACACATCTGCTCAAACGCTGTCTTGGTGAAGCCTGTCTGTAATGACACAGACTGACCATCAGATGGAGCCAAATCCCAACAATAATGCCCTACACCCACTCTTCATTATTCAGATTGGCTTTCCTCCGGCACATTCAAATGCAGTTGAACAACTTCGGCAATATTTCACTGGGGTCATTATTATTATTATTATTATTATCTCGCTCAGTAATCTGGGCTTTAGACTTTATTGATGGGGTTGTGGAAGGCGTAATCACTTGTTTGTGTTTGTGAAGAAGCTATTTTCCTGAACATCTCCACCAGTTGTTGATCGTGTTAATTTGAGTCGTTCGGCTGCAAATTAATATTATGGGTGCCCTACGAGTCGCACTGGCACCGTTAGTGGCGTCGGGGGAGCGATCTCGGCGCGCTTTAACGGGCTTCAGGATGGCCATCGGGGGCAATTCCACCGCCGAGGAACCAGGAACATGTTAATACTTGAATTTCAATTCACCTTTTGTTTAAAAAAAAAACCTCTCTCCTGTCTCTCTCTGCAGGAGAATGAGGCTACTGCTTCACCTCTGATCGTGTTGATTCCTAGGATTTCTAACACTATTAGACGTAATTAAATATTATATATAGCACTCACACACACTCTCTCTCTCTCTCTCTCTCTCTCTCTCTCTCTCTCTCTCTCTCTCTCTCTCTCTCTATTCACCCTCTCTCTCTACAGGGTGGGTGGTGGTGGGATGTTGGGGCAGAGGGGGTGATCAATTTCTCGGGTTTCAAAAGGTAGTTCTTCTTCGTTGGTGTCACAAAGTGTATGAGTCCTAACGTCATTACTATCCCCCTCTCCACCCCAACCCCATGTCTGGGACTTCCTGAAGTCATTGAAAAACGGTAAACTTCCACAAAAAAAAAGGGAACACATTAAATGACATTATGTGTCTCAGAAGGGGAGCAGTGTTTGGGATGAGAACTGCACTTTTGATATTGTTTACAATACTGGGAGGGGGGGCTGTAATGAGGAAGGGATGAGAGTGCTCCGAGCACATGCACGCACACGCACACACACACACACACACACATGTGCACGCGTCTTTAACACATGTGGACACGCACGCCTTCTGCAAGATGGTGAGCTGCAAGACTGATGGGTTTGCTAATAAATCCGGAAAAAGTGAATCGTGTGGGAGGGGGAACGAGGCGCACACGCAAAGTGCTGGCAGACAGGAAAAAGAGATGTGCTTGTAGACTTTGTGGAAGATTGATTGCATCAATATATCAGTGGTTTTGTGCTTGCCTCTGTTCTGCTCTCTGATAGGCTGATATATCCCTCATGTTAACGAGCTGAACTCTGCTGGTGATAGGCTGATCCCTTCCTTGCGTTAAGAGCTGAACTCTGCTGGTGATAGGCTGATCCCTTCCTTGCGTTAAGAGCTGAACTCTGCTGGTGATAGGCTGATCTCTCTCTCACTAAGGAGCTGAACTCTGCTGGTGATAGGCTGATCTCTCTCTCACTAAGGAGCTGAACTCTGCTGGTGATAGGCTGATCTCTCTCTCACGAAGGAGCTGAACTCTACTGGTGATTGGCTGATCTCTCTCTCACTAAGGAGCTGAACTCTGCTGGTGATAGGCTGATCTCTCCCTCGCCAACGAGCTAAACTCTGCTGGTGATTGCAACAAGCTAGACTCTCATCTGATTGGCTGTGCTATTTTTTTTATGAGCTAAACTTTGCTCTCTGATTGGCTGCCCTATCGTTTTAACGAGTTGCACTGTGCTGGTGATTGAAGTCCCTCACCAGCAGGGCGTCTCCCAATCACGTTGTGCATTCAAGGGGAAAAAACTCATGATTGAGGAGATACTAGTGGACGAAGATGGATGTGCCTCACTCCATGTTGTCTGATGGTTATCTATCTCAGTTATCTTGAGGGTTGATTCTAATTGGTTGCTCTGCAGGTTAACTGGTTTTTGTTTTGTTTGTTTGTTGTGTTTCTATTGTGCCGTAAAAAGAGACGCTTCACACACATCAGGGCTATCTGTAAGCTAACCTTTGTCGTCGTTGGTTTCACGTTCACACACCCACCACCCACTTGAACTCCTCCTTGTGGATGTCTGGGAAGTGTAGTTCACTTTTTGAACTTTTTTGTGTGTATCTGCCAGCCAATGGGAAACAAGAGGAAGCTGTTTGTGACTCTATGTAAGACGAATATATCATTTGGCACATTGTATTGTGATGAGGATCATTCTGATGCTGATGATGTCAACGGTGATTGTGATGATCACGGTGGCGCTGTTGCTTGGTAATCGGGCAGTGTGCCTCCTAGCGTCCATTGGCAAGGGCTTGAGATGTGATGCAAGTGATGATGCTGCAGAATCATCCTGGAAGGGGTGCGTGACTCAGCCTCCAGGCCAGGTCGTCCACTACATTATCCAAAGACTCTAATCTTGCACAATGAGTATACTGAGTAGCATTAGCACAAAGCTAAATGCTAATCGCTAACGTTTCTTCCTATGTGATAGCTAATGCTACACCTCCTCATTTCCCATCCACCCGCATGGCTCTGGCTGTCGCACGATCACATCAAACTAAATATGTGTGTGTGTGGAGCGGAGGAATCACCTGCTAGGATCAGGGCCACGTACCGACGGTCGATAAGATTGGTAATATACCGCCGCCACAGTTGCTGGGTGCTGGCGTTCTGCGGTGGGTTATTGCGTGCTGGTGATGTTGATGTCGGCGATACACCGCGTCTGAGGTTTATCTGTTTGTTTGTTTGCTTGTCTGTCTCTCTGGTTGTTGGTTTCGTAAGATAACACCGAAGTGGGACCATGTTCAAATGCACTCGAATGTCTGACTTGATATGTGTCGAGTTGAGTACATTTATTATTATTATTATTATTATTATTTATTTATAGTTTTCCACAATTTTGTCTCTTATATTTGTATTGCATTTACTGAGTCTGTTGCAGTTTAATTCATATTAGATGTATAGATTTGTATTAAAGGGACATTTTTGGGAGCAAGAAGAAAGCAGAGTTTGAGTTGACGCTTTTGCCATTGTAACGTTCTTGTTGATCCTGTTGACGATAGCCACATGCAGCCTTGGGTTTTGAAAAACAATATTACTTCCGTATCGTGACGCGTTTCAATGTAAAAAAAAAAAACTCCAACAGGATATTGGCAAAAGGGACCTAGCCATAGGGGGGAAGCGCATTTTAAAATCTGATTGGACTTTAAAGAAGTGTGTGTGTGTGTGTGAGCCCTTTGTACGCTCTCACACCAGAACCCCTGGAGAGAGCCCCTCACACAGCCCTACGAGCATCAGCATGCAGGCTTGCATCGCGTGTGGCCGCATATCTATACTGTATAAGTCAAGATATGAAATGCTTTATGAGTGATTTAATTCAAGCTACGGGAATACATGGCTGGCAGGTCTTTGACGTATCGCCCTGAGCATCATACGGCCATGTAATCCTTAGATGCCTTGCATCAGTCTTTACCACTCTCTTCTGCTCCATGTTCAGTGTATTTGGCGTGCATGTGACGCTCTACTGGCTGAAAGTGGGATTGAAGCGGTGTGTGTATGACACACACCTTGGTTTGAATCCCACATTTACCTTGTAGGCAACCCCTATCTGCTCACTAATGGCACTGTGGGAGTGTGTGTGTTTGGTCATTACTACAGGCATGCGCCTGAGTTTACTTTAAAGTAAAATCTCATCCGCATTTGTAAATGTTTTGATCGCTGTATCTACTGTATGTTTCTATAATTGTCTTGATGTCAAGACAATGCAATAGATTCCAATCTCCATCTCAAATTCCTGAGATAATAAATGAAGTATCTTTGGATTAAAGCATGTCAATAGACTTGTAGAATTGTACAATCGGTCAGGATAAAACCTTCTTCAAACAGCGGTGGCATTTGTGCAAACATCACACACTAACGTCAAAGGCTGCGTTTGAGCACACTTATATATACTCACGTATATATTTGGCTCGGCCTGCTATCGATGTTCTTTATGTACAACCCAGTAATGGCCTTGGTCTGGTTGGAAGAATGTTATGCTGGCGTTGGTGTCATGTAAAGGTGACGCCAAACGCTCTTATGGTCGGTTGTTTGCATTGCGTTGTGCTTTTGTTTCCGTTCCATTGCAGCATATCGGGAAAAAAAGGCATCAAAATAGGCTGAAATATGCTCTGTAATGTATGCATGCTCACTGTTTATTTTGCTTTATATGTATGCTGTTGCCATATGCAAGTACATTATACTGTACCATGTTTTACATTTAGATACACATGGACACATAATTTCTCGTGTACACACACACACACAGACTGATCCCAGATATAGCCGAGGAGGTTTTATCGCCACACATTGCACCTGGCTGCGGTTGCTCAGGTTGGAATGTATTAACATAATTTAATAGCCATTCTTATTATATTATATAATACGGCAATATATCTGATACGGTCTAAAGGGTTCTGGGTTCGATTCCCCAATGTCCACAGCCTAACCTGTAGCCTAATCCTTGAGCAACCTGCTCCTGATGAGCGCCTCTACTAAATAGCATATCATAGGTTCAAGGAATGTAAAATATGAGGGACATAATTTTTCCCAGTAGTGGCATCGTCACATGACATCAGCAGCACACGGCAGTCACATGGCAGCCCTTTTAAACAGCCACACTTCTATTGGCATGCCGCTGGATTAAAGACAGCCAATGAGAACGCAGGGAGAAAGCCCCCCCCCGGCACATCTGGACCGTGGTGAGCTTCGTGTGGTGGGCGTGACCGCAGTTAGATTAAGCACACTGACCAATCACACGCTGCCAACCCTGAAAGCTGACCGGGTCATTATGTTACCACTAACTGCTATTCTTAAAACACGACGCAGATCTCAGGGGAGGGAAAGACATCTAATTTGACTTTGTGACTTTGTGATTCATGCTTTGGGATTATTTTGGGGAGCTTACATGAGTCACAAACCTCAAGTTAACCTTGAGTTAAAAAGAAACAGAGGAAAAGTACGAAGAGTAACCAAAAAATTAACTTAAAATGTTACATGAGCCCCGTCTGGAGCTCTCGGTGTCTGGGTCTTCCCTCGGCATTGTGGGTAAGATGGGTTCTGTCACTGCACGCAGACACACACACACACACACACCCCTCTCCCTATAGCTGGCAAGCACATTTTTAGTTCTGTAGCCACTTTTATCCGAGCGACTTACATGCATGCCTGACAACACTCAAAGCGTACAATATGCAATTAAATATTCATTTATTTAAAAAAATGTAAATGATTGTAGTCAAGTGTACAGTAAAAAGAGAAAGTGCATCACCATAAAAGATATACTGTACATAGAATATATATTTTCATTTCAACACAAGTAGAATTTTGCACCAACAAAGGAACCCAAGAAATTCCAAGGTCACCCTAGCTCCGACTCCTTCATTTCATAAATCAATTTCATACATTTCATATTTAATGTCATATATTGTGTTGAATAATACTGTTTTTAGATGTGTGGGTCGATGCATAAAGTAGCCTACTTGTGATGCTGTTTACATCTCATTGCAGAAAATAAGGGACCTTTCTAACACAATGAGAAATGTTTTACTGTATTCTGAAATGTTGAGATGAGATTCTTCACCCTGATCCTGACTAATTTGTCGACTTATCATCTCTGGATCGAAGCTCACCGCGAACACAACAAAACACACACTTGGTCAATCAAACACCACATGAGCCCCTCATTAGAATAATTAGTCAAGGTGTGGTCACAGCCCATGGATGGAGAACCTTTGTACAGCAGGGTGTAGGTCATCACATTAACGATGGCTCCGTGTGGTTGAGGTGTGGCAGGGCAACAGTAGAGACACAACTAGTCCAGTAGATATACACTGATACCATGCTGGTGCTGAGACAGACAGCAATAAGACCCACCTGACATTACAATCACAGGAAAAGGAAGTTACTTTACCCTGCTGCTACAGGAACAGGAAGTTACTTTACCCTGCTGCTGCTACCTGTGAAACTGGGTCTATTCTCTCTATTGTGGTGGAATGTGAGTGTGCATCATCATCATCCTCATCATCGTCATCATCATCATCGTCATCACCCTCCTCCTCGTGTGTGTGTGGTGGCGGATCCCGCAGTGTCCGACCATTGTTCAGTCGGTGTGTCGCTGTGTCTTTGCGCTGCTACTGCTGCTGCCTGATTATCCGTGAACGCGGAGAGGGAGGGAGAGCGGGAGAGAGAGAGAGAGAGGTGAGCGATTATCGCTGCGAACAGACGGACCCATCTGTCCGCGCCCTCCGCTGTCCGGAAGAAGAGCTGCGCCGTGGACCTCCTCACGGAGTGGTCGTCCAGCGCGACTAGGAACGCCCTCCGTTTAATCTAGCTGCTGGTGGAGGACGGGACGAACCCGGCGCCCCCTTGTGTGTGCTGGTGAATGGGGGGCAGAAGCGGAGCGTAACACCGGGAGAAGTCTTATTTCTCCCACCCCCTCCCATCGCTTTGGACGAGTATCACCCGATGCGTCGTGAGGTGTCGCCGCGACCCCCCCGCGGTCCCGGTCGCGGTCGGTCTTAAGGTCCCCCGCTTTTACCGTGACCGGCTGTTTTTAGACATTACTCTGCATATATTGAGATATACCTCTTTGGACGGACGGACTTCATCCCTGGCTCCTTTTCACCCGACGGGATTATGATCTTCTCGGACATGAGCGCGGGGTCCAACCCCCCTAAGGTTCATCCGCCCAACGGGACGCGCTTCTACACGTTTCAGGCAAGTGCAGGGGCGGCGCTAGACGCGTGTTACTGGGGGGGGGGGCGCCCGGGGAGGCCAGGTTGGGACCGGCTGGCAAATGTAGTCTTCAAGCTTTCATCACGTTGAGTTCAGTATAGAAGGTAATGGCGCACAAACAAACCAAAACATAAAATACCATGATTGGTATTGATTTGTTTCAGTACCCTGGTTAATTACAACGATGAAAACAAATGAAACACATTCCTGTTAGCTCTGCGAGAAATTGGTAATTTTATCATGATTGTAGACTCTTAATTCGGGGGCTACAGAGCTCAGTGTTACAGAATACACACACACACCAGGCAAATGCCCATTGCTGTATTCACACGTGTTGTGCACTGGATTCCTGTATTATTGTGCCTTATTCCTGATATTTAAAATCATACATTTTTATCATCTGAACATTGGGCCACCTGGACATTGTTTGCCTCCAAGTTAAGCTTGTTAGCGTCTTTTAAAAGAAGGCAGCTGCTCTGCCCCTCATCGATCCACTTGATGGAGGAAAGACATGAGGGGAGTCCTTGTTTCTTCACCCATTGAGGTCTCCACAGGTCTCGGCTCCATTGCATCCTGCCAACCGGAGGGGTAAAAATAGTCCTCTAATTGTGGAGGTTTTCTGGTGAAATTGGGGAACAGATTGAGGACAACATTTACGAAATGAGTTGAGCCTGTGTGTGTGTGTGGAAGTGTGCGCGTGTGTGTTTTCTCTGTTCACAGTTTTGATTCTTTGATTTGTGACTTGTCGTCACAAATCAAAGAATCGTTGTTGCCCCCAGTCAGCCCAAACAAAGAACTCCTCACACCATTTTGGATCCTCGTGTCATTTGAAACACTAAATATACATGCAGCAAAAAAACCAAAACAAAGACTGAGAGACATTTTCCGAGAGCTAGGTCTTGTAGAAACAGAGGAGGTAAAACCGTGACCTTTTCATGACCTTTTCTACTGTGTGTGCGTGTGTCCAGCTCTCGCCTGTCACGTTGGTGAGGGAGTGAGCCCGTGGGGGGTCCACCTGCTGTGAGACCCCCTCTCCTCACACTCGACATCTTGAGTCCAACACAAGGAGCAGCTAGAATCCTGTCGACAACCGCAGGCACGTGTGAATGTGATGTGGGCCCATTCTTTGACAATCAGATGTCAGAATGTAGTTTTGTAAATGAGGGGAAGCGCCTGTGATACGACGTATCCCCTCGCCAAGGCCGCTCCAACTCTGAGACTACATCCAGGTCCACACACGTCATTCTGTGTCGGCTGAAGCCAGGGGCGATAAATGTAACACGAGTAAACAAATTGCAGGAGAGCAAAGCGATTGATTGGTATCGATTGTGTAGAATCAAGATTGAAGATTCAAGAGCTATTTGTCACATACACATACCGGAGTGGCGATGTGGCGATGCTCAGCGGAATGTACCAAATAATAATAATACAGATAACATGAATTGGAGGGATGAGAATCAGAATATTTGCAGCAAAAAGGAACCAGCAGGAATGAGAAATATAAAATGTATATATAGTGATATATAGTGCGTGTACTGTGTGTATGTGTGTGTTCATGGGAGGGACAGTGGGGGGGCTGGTGAGGTCAGAGTTTGCAGTTTGTCCCATGTGCATGTGTGCATGTGTGTGTGTATTCCTGGCTAGAATCTCTTTATGTTCTCTCTTAAGGAGGCACTGCTCACTGCCTCAACAAACTAAGACACCAAACAACTGAACGTCAGCTGAAGTTGGCGGGTAACAACAACAACAACAACATGATGTTTTGTTGGTGACAAGTTGTTGCAGCTGCCAGGTCTGTCCTCATAAGACGGATGCATCTTTTAAAGATTCAACACTCAATGTTTGCTGTCTCCTGATTTTATTTGATTGCAGTGGCCTACTTGGCACACAGTAAACACCAGACACTGCTGACTCAATGGGGTGCAGGCTAGAGTCGTGGCTAAGTGTGTTTTCGACTCCCAGCCGTAAGGTTCTGGGTTCGATCCCCAAACGTCTAAGCAGCCGAAACAGCAAGACGCCCTCGACCCCCCCCACCTGCTCCATAATCACACGCACCTGAATTCAACGTTGGCTGTTGCTTTGGATGGAATCGTTGGATAAATGACTAAATGATGATCGGCAGACGTCACGGTGATGTGAACTTTCCGGAGCGAACGACTGGTTCACACATCTGTAGAAATACAGTACATGTCACCTGAAAAGTATGTAAACAGAAAAGAATGACACATTTGCCCTCATTTTAGCACCGAAAGAAGCACAGGCGATGAAAAGGAAAGAGCCGGCAACTAGCGTTAGCTTTCTTTTTTGCCAATGTTGTTTACCAGTGTGGCTAATGACATTCATCTCCTCGCACGCCCTTGCCTGTTTGCAGTCATAAATCGTCAGGGGAAAGTTAATTGCCAAGTAGCTGCAGCGGTTTAAGCCCTGGGACTGAAGATCAGGATGAGCTGCAAATGTATGCTCTTGTAGTTGCTGCTGCTGCTGTTCTATCGTTAAATCAGTCAGATCTTTTTTTTGTTGCTGTTCAGGAAGACACAGATTTGTCTATATATACCTTCAGCTTCTTCCATGTTGTAGTCCTTTGGATTTTGCTAAAACGCTGGTTTTAGCCCCTTGACCTTGTGTTTGGTGAGGTTGTTGGCGAATAATCAAATCAAGATCTTTCTCTTTTTCCTTTTGCCGTAATGGTTGACTTCCACTTCATCTGTAGTTACTAAACCGGGGGTAATAGGATCGGCATGGAGTCTCTAGTGTGTCGAACTCGTAAGCGTTTACATCCAATCTTTCTGAGCACCATACCCAAAACCCTCCCTGTCTCCTGGCAACCACCCACCCCACTAATCTTTTAAAGGGCCCCAACTTTACCACCAGGTGTGAGTGTGATTAGCCATTACAAACCGTTTCAACATTGGAGCGTGGCTACCCTCTAGTGACATCACAAGTGGGAGTGTCCACCGGGATGTATAATTATGCTTTATCTATCCCTCATACATCCGGGTGGACACGGCCACTTGTGATGTCACTGAGGGTAGTCACATGCCGACTCAAAATATGCAAAAGAAATGCTATATAATGTGGGGATCTGTATGAGGTCCGAGTAGATCATTCCGGAGAGAAAATGACTGCACAGCGGTGCATGGAAAGGGCATCTTTTGGGTCATTTTAGAGTCGGTAGGCTTGTATTTTATTAGCGTGTGTTACTTGCGTTTTTGGACAATGCATATTTTTGTATATTTACATTGTACGCTTTCTCGTTGTACAAATCAACCCTTCTCAAAGTTGTGTCATTTGCTCGTTAACATGCGGTCGGTGAAAGATGCTTTAATGAAAATTCTGCTTTTAAAAGGTGATGGGGACAAAAATCATGGGCTCTCCCAAAACGGTCCCAGGTCCCCTGTGTAAATGACACCGATGCACGCGGCTAATTACCCAATCAGTGGTGGGGGGGAGTGGAAAATAACAATAGCCTATTATGTAACACTGATATGAGAGAGAGAGAGAGAGAGAGAGAGAGAGTATTTCTTCAGCCATGCAGGCAGAATGGTGTGAAGATGCACACTTTCGAGAGAACCAGATGGATGAAAAAACATTTATTTTGGTGGACAGTAAATTGTCTGTGGTGAAGTTGCTTGCGGGCAGATCAAGAAACCAGAAGGAGACTTTTGAGGTCCAGGTTAACTCT
>OMOU01094458.1:0-10131 GCA_900312585.1 Malacocephalus occidentalis
CGTTGGCTGCGGTGACCTCGGTGAAGCTTAGTGGAGACACAGAACTCCACCGGCTGAAGGCTTGACTGAAGGCCTTCCTCGTGTCCTCCTGACTCAGGGAGTTAGGGTAGCTCAGGATCCTGCCCAGGTAGACAGACAGACAGACAGGTAGACGGACAGACAGACAGGTACACAGACAGACAGGTAGACAGACACACAGGTAGACAGACAGACAGACAGGTAGACAGACAGACAGGTAGACAGACAGACAGACAGACAGACAGACAACAGACAGACAGACAGACAGGTAGACAGAGAGACAGGTACACAGACAGACAGGTAGACAGACACACAGATAGACAGACACACAGGCAGACAGACAGACAGACAAACAGACAGACAGACAGACACACAGGTACAGACAGACAGACAGACAGACAGGCAGGTAGACAGACAGGTAGGTAGACAGACAGGTAGACAGACAGACGGGTAGACAGACAGGTAGACAGGCAGACAGGTAGACAGACAGGGGTAATGAGGTGTCTCTACTTGTAGGTGAGGTGTCTCTACTGGTAGTGAGGTGTCTCTCCTTGTAGGTGAGGTGTCTCTACTGGTAGTGAGGTGTCTCTACTTGTAGGTAATGTTTTTCTACTTGTAACTGAGGTGTCTCTACTTGTAGGTGGGGTGTCTCTACTGGTAGTGAGATGTCTCTACTTGTAGGTGAGATGTCTCTACTTGTAGCTGAGGTGTCTCTACTTGTAGGTGAGGTGTCTCTACTTGTAGCGGAGGTGTCTCTACTTGTAGGTGAGGTTGTGTTGCGGCCAGCGGTGCCCTAGGGGGTTGATAGCATATCGCCGGGTTCTGCTCCCCAGGACCTGTAGACGACCAAAAGGACCAGTTATAGAACATGGAATAGTAGAGTCTAGTAGGTCTAGTAGACCTATGAGACCTACTAGACTCTAGTTGTTCTTGTAGACTCCAAGATTTATTAGACCTGCTAGACCTACTAGACCTGCTAGACCTGCTAAGCCTGCTAGACCTACTACACCTGCTAATATGTGTTCTGTACTACTTTCCTGCTTCCCTTGTCTTTGTGCAGAAGACGCTGTATAAATCACGTTTGGATAGTATGACATCATAGGGGGTGGAGCTCTCTGGTGTCATGGTTCTGCTCAACATTTTCTTCTTGCTCAGATATCTCCCATCCATATGTGAACCTCCACACAGACACACGCATACACATACATGCACACACACACACTCATCTCTCTCACACAGCTGTTGTTTATTAGAGAGTGAACTGAAATACACTCTTGTTGAAATGGATCTTGTGAAAATGTGTTAAAAAAAGGTTTATAAATAAATAGGCTACTTCTATAAATATAATATCCATGGTAACTATATATATTAGTATAGGCCTATATAATATAATATGATATAAACTATATATTTTATATTTCTATAAATATAATAAACATGATAACTATATATATTAGTATAGGCCTATATAATATAATATTATATAAACGATATATATCATATTTCTATAAATATAATAAACATGGTAACTATACATATTATCTACTGTATACGAACATAGACTACTTGTGTAAATCTAATATGGTAACTCAATCCATCCTCATATTGAACATCATCATGAGACCACCTGGAGTGCAGCAATGCTCCTGGTGAAGGTTATTGGGTGTAGTTCTATGTTGTTGGGTGTAGTTCTATGTTGTTGGGTGTAGTTCTAGGTTATTGGGTATAGTTCTAGGTTATTGGGTGTAGTTCTATGTTGTTGGGTGTAGTTCTAGGTTATTGGGTGTAGTTCTGGACTCACCGAGGCGCCGCAGATCTCCAGGACCCCTGCGGCGACCAGCAGCCCGAAGAGAGCTCGCATCCCGCGGCTGGACATCAGCCGTCAGCCCGCTGGTTTCCGTCACCCCGCTGGTCAGCCCGCTGGTCTCCGTCAGCCCGCTGGTCACCCCGCGGGTCTCCGTCAGCAGCTGACTCTGGGGCGGCTAGACCTCCGCTCTCTGGTTCCGCTGCCGGCAGGGCGGGGACCGCGTCGCCCAACCCTCCACCCAAACCCCACCCTCCGACCCGCGTCACGGCCCTCACCTGGAAGTTCACCTCACATGACCCTTGACCCGTATGCTCGTGACGTCATGCAGTCCTCCAGATGTGTTGTCCCACTTTGTTTCCTTCCGCCGCTTGGAACAGCAAGGCTCCGTATGAGGACGTGTATAAGATAGGTCTTATGTAAACTAGGTCTCATATAAAATAGACCTATAGAATATAATCCAGGCCTATATAAAATAGGTCTTATGTAATCTAGGTCTCATATAAAATAGACCTATAGAATATCATCCAGGCCTATATAAGATAGGTCTTATGTAAAATAGGTCTCATATAAGATAGAGCCAAACCTAGATATCACAGACCAATATATTCCCTGCCACCCAATCACGTGTGTTCTACAAGATGATAGAGGAGAGACAGGATGATAGAGGAGACACAGGGTGATGGAGGAGAGTCAGGATGATCAAGAGACAGGATGATAAAGGAGAGACAGGATGATGGAGGAGAGACAGGATGATAGAGGAGAGACAGGGTGATGGAGGAGAAACAGGATGATAGAGGAGAGACAGGGTGATAGAGGAGAGACGGGATGATGAGGAGAGACAGGGTGTTGAGGAGAGACAGGGTGATGCGTGTGCGCGGCTGTATTCTGGAAGTTTATTGGGAAAACACTAGACTTCATGTGAGTTATCTGTTGTGAGTTAGGATGAGGGGTTCTGCTGTAACCCCGGTCTCTGTCTGGTCCCCCCACTGCTGCCACTATAGATAGTATTGTGTATAGTATATATATATATATATGAATAGTTAGCATTGTGTACATATTAAAGCATTGTATAGCCCGACTATATTTGTGTATGTTTATTTGTGTATGTTTAAATCACTGTTCTGTCTTTATTGGACTTGTTACTAGCTTGGTGCAGAAGCCACGCTTGTATTTTTACAGGAAGTCTTCTGATGGTGCATGCTAAGTAGCTTCTGTTCTCTTTAAAAATCCATTGTTTAGTGCTGGCATTTAGCAGCTTGGCAGCTAGCTCTGCACGGCTGAGCCAATCGCCTGTCTTTTGGCCACGAGCAACATCAGTTAGCGCTTGGGGGCCGAACACTAGTTCTATCCTTAACTCCTAGCCTAGCACTGCTTTAACTCCTAACACTGCTTTAACTCCTAGCCTAGCACTGCTTTAACTCCTAGCCTAGCACTGCTTTCACTCCTAGCCTAGCACTGCTTTTACTCCTAGCCTAGGACTGATTTAACTCACAGCCTAGGGCTGCTTTAACTCCTAGCCTAGGACTGCTTTAACTCCTAGCCTAGCACTGCTTTAACAAAAGTCATGCTGAACCATCAACACATTACATAAAGAACTCAAGAGAGGCTGCCTCTCTTCCCCTGTTCAGCAAGTCGGACCGTGCAGCCATTCTCCTGCTGCTGGAGTTTAAATAAAGGAGTACAGGAGGTGGTCGTGACGATGGGAGTAAATGCCGAGTTTGGGACGGCATGAGTGACATCAACTGGAACATGTTCCGATCCAACAGTACGTTTACAGACATCATGTCTCTGTACTGTCTAACCCCTACCTGTTCCTTAATGACCCGTCTCTGTACTGTCTAACCCCTACCTGCTCCTTAATGACCTGTGTCTGTACTGTCTAACCCCTACCTGTTCCTTAATGACCTGTCTCTCTACTGTCTAACCCCTACCTGCTCCTTAATGACCCGTCTCTGTACTGTCTAACCCCTACCTGCTCCTTAATGACCTGTGTCTGTACTGTTTAACCCCTACCTGCTCCTTAATGTCTCTGTACTGTCTAACCCTTACCTGGTCCTTAATGTCTCTGTACTGTCTAACCGCTACCTGCTCCTTAATGACCTGTCTCTGTACTGTCTAACCCCTGACCTTGGATGAGGTTCGGGTACAGCAGGACTGTGAGGTTCTGGTGTCTCCAGGACCTCACAGCTTTCAGCCCAGCTGACCAATGAGCTTTTAATGACTCATCTCTCTCCACCACACACGCACACGCTAACACACAACACACATGCACACGCAACACACTACCCTGCCCCCTCACCATCTCCTGGAACCGGAGGCCTGGCACGCCGCCAGGCCTCCGGTTCCCACATGTTGTCACCTGATTACTTCTCCATCTATTCCCACAGCTCAACTGTTGACCTCTGACCTCTGACCCCCGCCCTTCTATCAACAGCTAATACATTGCATTCCTCTGCCCAGTATAACCATAGCAACAGCCATGTTGGGGTAAACTAGACCAGACCTAGACCAGACCAGGACCCAGACCAGACCTGGACATAGACCTAGACAAGACCCAGACTAGACCAGACCAGACCAGGACCTAGACCATAGCTGGACCTAGACCAGACCCAGACTAGACTAGACTAGATCAGACTAGATCAGACTAGATGGAGACCAGACCAGATGTTTGGTTCAGTTTTATTGCTTACATCAACACACATCAGAACAGTAAACACCTTCATCATCATCAGCACTGAACACAAGGAGACAGGACATAGATCCTACACATAGAGGACATAGATCCTACACATAGAGAGGATATAGATCCTACACAAAGAGGATATAGATCCTACACATAGATCCTACACATAGAGGATATAGATCCTGGATACAGAGGAGAGACACAGCATATGTCCTGTATATATATATATATATATATATATATATAAGATATATACTATCTTTATAGGATATATATACGATGGAACACACACAGGGGACAACTTAGACTAGTTACTATAACTACTGCAGTAGACCGACTGGTTATCACGGTAACTACTGTTGTACCAATTACTACTATGGTTCCAGGTGTAGCTGAGCTACATTGATAGCGAAGGGGTCTAAGAGCTACGCCAATCAGCAAGGACATAACAGATGATTGACAGGTCACGGTGGTCCACGCTAAAGACTACAGCTATAGGTGGGAGTGGATGACTGTGGGTAAGAGTCCAGTGATTGGCCAGGAGAGGAGGTGGAGCAGATGGACACGGACCAATCAGCATCGAGTCTCATAGATGCCGCTGCGGCCGATGTAGCGAACCCACTTGATGACGTCGTGGTCGCTGTAGTTCAGCTTGGACTCAAACACCTTCAGGTAGCGCACCTTCAGCCCCGAGGGAGCGAAGGGCACCTGTACACACACACACAGGGTTATACACCTTCAGGTAGACACACAGACAGGTAGACACACAGACAGGTAGACACACACACAGGTAGACACACACACAGGTAGACACACAGGTAGACACACAAAGAGGTAGACACAGAGACAGGTAGACACACAGACAGGTAGACACACAGACAGGTAGACACACAGACAGCTGACCTCAAAGTTCATTGAGATTGGGGGGCGTGTCCACTTCTTCTTCTCGTTGGTAGGCAGCAGCTCGATCTCAGCGCTGATCTGTGACTCCTTCATACCGGCCATGCGCTTGATCCTACATACACACGCATGCACACACATTCACCACTGAGTGGAGAGCCCAGGTGGGTTGTCATGGCAACGTGCTTTAGCTCCACCTACTTCCAGACGATGGCATTGTCGCTGGCCTTGTACTTGGCCTTGCCTTTCATGCAGATGACCTGCACACCGCTGGTGTTCAGGGGGGTGGGGATACGCACCTGGAACACACACTTCCTGTTTACCACAGACACATCCTGTTTACCGATCGTTACAGTGCGTGTGCACAGGTACGTGTGTGTGTGTATGTCTGACCTCGATCTTCTGGGCGAGCAGTGAGGCCTTGAAGTTGGACTTGATGACCACCTTGACCTCCAGCTTGGTGCGGCCCACCTCCCTGACCAGGGGAATGACCCGGAAGGGCAGGATGATGTCCTTGGTGGTCCGGTACCTGCAGCCAGAACCAAGACCACCACATTAGGGCCGCCTCAGCACCTCCACCCAACTATTTCTGTTCTGGTGCGGGTCTGTGTTTCTGTTTGGTTGTGTTTGTGTTTGTGTGGTGTGTTCTGTTGTGTTGTGTGACCTCTGACCTCATGAGCTCATAGTCTCCGTCGGGAGGGATGAAGCTGATGCTACGCTCAGAGTCGAACTTGCTGAGACGAACACACTGGTGGAAGGTGCAGTCATCTATTGCTATGGACTGTTTCCCACTGGTCACACAGAGAGGCAGACACACAGAGGCAGACAGACAGGCAGACACACAGAGAGGCAGACAGGCAAGCAGACACACAGAGAGACAGACAGACTGACACACAGAGAGGCAGACAGGCAGACAGACACACAGAGAGGCAGAAAGACAGGCAGACACACAGAGAGACAGACAGACGGACACACAGAGAGGCAGACAGACAGACACACAGAGAGGCAAACAGACAGACACACAGGCAGGCAGACACACAGAGAGGCAAACAGACAGGCACACACTCAGAGGCAGACAGACAGGCAGACACACAGAGAGGCAGACAGACAGGCAGACACACAGAGAGGCAGACAGACAGGCAGACACAGAGAGACAGACACACAGGCAGACAGACAGAGAAAGAGAAAGGTTTAAAGGTGTTATTGATAACATTGACACCATTGAGCTACTAGGTGTCATCCCTCCTCATCTACAGATAGATAGAGGGGGGAGTGGTTAGTTGACCTCTGACCTCTTTGTGGAGTCATCTGACGCCGCGCCCTTTCCTTGCTGCTTGTCGATGACGATCTTGTCATTCATCCCAAACTTACACTCTGGCATCCCACTGAGATAACTCTTCATCACAACCCGGCCAGACACATGGGCACTCAGCACCTGGCCTGGCTCACACACACACACATACACACACACACACACACACACACACACACTTTAACATACATACCCTGGTATAGTAGTAGTAGTACAGTAGTACAGTAATAGTAGTAGTAGTACAGTAATAGCAGTACAGTAATAGTAGTAGTACAGTAATAGTAGTACAGTAATAGTAGCTACCTTGCGGGGACATGAGCAGGTTGACACTCTCCCAGGACATCCAGGAACAGCTTGTATAGTAGTAGTAGTATAGTAATAGTAATAGTAGTACAGTAATAATAGCTACCTTGCGGGGACATGAGCAGGTTGACACTCTCCAGGACGTCCAGGAACAGCTCGTTCCGACGGTACTTGATCCCCTCACGGCGCCAGCCGATCTGTCCGGTCACTTGGCTGGTGATCTGGGATTGTTCATCCTTACTCTAGGGACAGGAGAGACCACACTGTTACTCTGGGGACAGGAGATACCGCACTGTTACTCTGGGGACAGGAGAGACCGCACTGTTACTCTGGTGAGAGACAGCACTCTTACTCTGGGGACAGAAGAGACCGCACTGTTACTCTAGGGACAGAAGAGACCGCACTGTTACTCTGCGGACAGGAGAGACAGCACTGTTACTCTGGGGACAGGAGAGACCGCACTGTCACTCTGGTGAGAGACAGCACTGTTACTCTGGAGAGACAGCACTGTTACTCTGGGGACAGGAGAGACCGCACTGTTACTCTGGTGAGACAGCACTGTTACTCTTGAGAGACAGCACTGTTACTCTGGGGACAGGAGAGACCGCACTGTTACTCTGGTGAGAGACAGCACTGTTACTCTGGAGAGACTGCACTGTTACTCTGGGGACAGGAGAGGCCGCACTGTTACTCTGGGGACAGGGGAGACCGCACTGTTACTCTGGTGAGAGACAGCACTGTTACTCTGGAGAGAGACAGCACTGTTACTCTGGAGAGAGACCACACTGTTACTCTGGAGAGAGACCACACTGTTACTCTGGAGAGAAACCACACAGTTACTCTGGAGAGAGACAGCGTTGTTACTCTGGAGAGACGGCACAGTTAGTCTGGAGAGACAGCACTGTTACTCTGGAGAGAGATAGCGCTGTTACTCTGGAGAGACAGCACTGTTACTCTGGAGAGAGGCAGCGCTGTTACTCTGGAGAGACAGCACTGTTACTTGTCTGTGAAACTTACATGATGCTGTGGTGTGGTCAGTCCATCATCGAGGAGGAGGAGGGGGGGGGTTAGAAAACAGAAAGCATTGGCATTGTATTGTTCTTTGCGGTGGTTGTCATTATGACCACATGATGCCCAATGCACATTGAAGTGATAAAGTTAACAGAATGAGTGCGAGGCTGTGGGCCACACCTGACTCTTAATGCCCTGCTGGGTGATGAACGTCTTCAGAGCTCCACTCTCCGAGTTCTGAGGGTAACCGAAGTCCAGGATCTCTGCAACACCACAAGGGCAAATACACGGTCCTCAAACACACCTACATGGCTCCATGTTTGTAGTTCTGCTGTATGGTTCTCATGTGTCTCCTTGTCATGCACATCCATGTTTGTAGTTCTGCTGCATGGTTCTCGTGTCTGCTTGTCATGCACCTCCATGTTTGTAGTTCTGCTGTATGGTTCTCATGTGTTTGCTTGTCATGCACCTCCATGTTTGTAGTTGTGCTGCATGGTTCTCACGTCTGCTTGTCATGCACCTCCATGTTTGTAGTTCTACTGCATAGTTCTCAGGACACCAGATGGTGAGAGAGACTGCAGCGCTGGATTTTCTTCAGGTCTTGATTTTCTCATCATCGCACAAAAATCAAAACCTAAAAAAACTACAGCACTACAGACCAACATGGCCGCCAGGTGGTAGAAACACTTCCTGTCTGTATGAATGATGTAATATAGAGGCAGGGCCTAATGTATGATGAAATATAGATTATTGTACCGTCCAGCAGCTCGTAGATGAGGACAAAATTGTTCTTGATGTTCTCCTCGCTGATTTTGCTGAAGTAGGCGGTCATAACATCACACATCTTGTAGAGGAACTCGAACACCATGGCAGCGTTGACGTTCTGCTTGGTGACGGCCGCCAGCCAGATGTTGGAGCGCTTCACATGGAAGAAGCTAGTCCGTGCAATGTTGGTGACCGGGGAGCGAACCTGCTGCCGGGCGTGGATGACGTTCACGCGGAACGCATCCACCGCGTTACGCCTAGACACACGGAGACCCACAGTGATCAGACTGAGCTAACCAGGGTTCTTTGTCACATGGCTAAAATTGTCATTGTGATAAAGTTACATCACAAATGGGAGTGTCCACCCAGATGCATGATGGATCAGCTCTACACCTGTATTGGTATCACCTGTACACACACTAGTATCAGGTGTGTCTTCACAAGACTAACAGCTAAACGTCTTGGCCAATCAGAAACAACTTCACCACCACAGGAAGTGGGGGCTTGTCTCTTCTGTCACTGAACAGCCATTAGATTAGACAGCTCTCTGCATCACAGCCCTGCACTAAGCATCCTCCATTCTGTCTGTTTCACGTCTGTTACAACCTTCCCTCCATCTATTAGAGATATAGTGAGAACCTTATCTCTCTTAGAGATATCATGGGAAACGTATCTCTATTAGAGTTATAGTGAGAACATTATTTCTATCTGTTAGAGATATAGTGAGAACCTTATCTCTCTTAGAGATATAGTGAGAAATGTATCTCTATTAGAGCTATAGTGAGAACCTTATTTCTATCTCTTAGAGATATAGTGTGAAAGACTGTGGCAGTGGTAGCTGATTGCAGCCCAGATGCTCAATCTCAACCTAACTCTGTCCTCTGAATTTGTGATGGAGTTGTGCTGAGCGGGTGGAGGAGGTGCTGCAGCAAGGTGGAGGAAACATCTTTCATAAAGTGGCCACACTGAAAACCTTTAAAAAACAACATTAGACTCACCCGATGTCATCCCTGTACACCCTGGAGATCAGCACCTCCCCCTTGTGGTTGTAGATGAACAGCCCTCCAATCATGATGGATACCTGGCAGTCAGTCAGCCACGCCCATTATCAGTTGGTCTATGAGGAGACAGCAGAGAGGACTTTAAAGGTGCTGGAGGTGCTGATGGTTCAGGAGCAGAAAACCGGAAGACCATTTAGAAAATAGACATCAAAAAGATCTCTCTCTCTCTGTCCCTCCCTCCCTCTCTTCTCTCTCTCCTCCCTCCCTCCCCTCTCCTCTCTCCTCCCTCCCTCTCCTCTCCTCTCTCCTCTCCTCTCCCTCCCTCCCTCCC
>OMOU01094459.1:0-12763 GCA_900312585.1 Malacocephalus occidentalis
TGTGTGTGTGTGGGGGTGGGGGGGGGGGGGGGGATGTGGATTGGTGTCTTGAAAAACACAGCCACGTGTGTCGGCGTGTGCGTGTGCATGTGCAGGGTGGGCTCACACACACCAGTTCCTCTTTTTGTGAAGCACTGATTTCAATTGAGTTCTCAAACTGAAGTTCAAAGAGTTTGAACTTGGTGTGGCTCTCACACTCACACACACACACACACACACACAACAATGGCAACCGGAAATAGGTCAGACTACATGACACTGTTAATAAACTAAATGATGGTAGGACTAAATCAAATGATTATAATTTGTTTAGTTTTTTTTGTTTTTTTTAAGGTGACAGATTTCTCCAACCGCCCTATAGTGAATGGCTCAGCTGCAGAGCTCTTCATCGTCTTGGTGACAATTGCCCGACCTCAATTATTCCACCCCCAACCCCACCTAGTGCGCAGCGCCTCCTCATTCTGTGCCGCCATCTCTGTGGTCTCCTGCGCCAGCCAGCCAGCCAACAAGCCAGCCAACAAGCCAGCCAACAAGCCAGCCAGCCAGCCAGCCAGCCAGCCAGCCAGCATCAACCTACCCAGCAGGCTCCCTCTCTCGTTGGGGAATCCCAATCCCCGTGCGGGCCCTGGGAGGTGGAGCGCGGAGGGAAGAGGAAAGAGAAACAAAAAGAATAGTCTTTTCATCCCGAGAGTCTTCTCTTATGGAGTTCTGGCCGGCTGGGCCATGGGTCAAAGGGCGGTCAGGCCAAAGTTACACCGGCTGTACATCATGCCGCTGGAGTCCAGCCAGCTGTCTGAAATGGGGTCATAGCGCTGGACAGTGTTCAGGTACGAGGACCCAGAGTGGCCCCCCACCACATAGAGGTAGTTGTCCACGATGGCAGAGCCGACACCTACATGAAAATGAAGGAAATGACAAACACCGTACATTGATCAGATAACATTACTATATTTAAATGTGTAGGTTGGATGGATTTCTGAATGCCAGCAGGCAGATGTAATGGATGTAGATATTTAGCACACGCTTGAATCCAATTCAACATTTGACTCCCAGCTGAAGTTAACCCTAGCCACTGGACTGGACTATCTTATACAATTTCGCAAATGATAACGCCATGATAACTCGCCGGACTCATTCCAAAATGCGTTTAGTCTGAAAGTTCACGGTTCATTCTGTTCTATTTCCAAGAGGAGTTATAAACAGACGCAGACCAAAGTGCCTCTGGATAGACCTATAAACAATCAATACAAGCAAGCAATGAAACGCATACGGTAATGCACTGAAACATAGTAATCGTGCAGTCTTTGGCACAAGAGTGTTTGATTTGTTGATCTAGGATTGCAGACCTGCGGTGCATTGGCTAATCAGTGCACCACAGGTTAAGTCGGCCACCAGCACACACACTTGGGGAGCAATAGCATGCTAGCTGGTACCACGTGAACCATCGTGCCATTTGATCAAATCTGTACAATAAACCGGACTTTACAAAACCACTACCTGCCTGTGTCCTGGGAGGAGCCCTGAATTAAGCCAACGCATGTGGCATTGTGGCAGGAGACTCTGCTACCATCTTTCTGGCGACCAGTGGGTTTGGGCCAGTTGATAAATCAAACGCACCAAATCCTGTCAAAAGTGTTGGTGGCAACACACCTTTCATGCCAAAAAAAACGCTTTAAGCTCAGTTCTTTGTTGTTGTTGTTGTTGTTCTTCTGCTGCTGCTTTTAGACAAAATGTCACAGATTCAACAAGAAGCAGCTATCTTGGTTCAACGGTGCTCCTCTGAGCAGTCATCCAATCAAACGGTTGTGATTGATCGGCTCAAAATCTGGAGGGGGGATGGGAGCCGACTTGTATGCCAGAGCAAACAAAAAACAAAAATAAATGAGCGAGCAGATTCGTCTGGTACCGAGGCAACATAAAGCAATTAAAAACAACTCCCAACTTACCAGTGCGTGGTTCATTCATAGGTCGACAGGCGGTCCACTGGTTTTGGTGTGGGTCGTACCGCTCGATGCTGGACAGGTGGGACACGCCGTTGTGTCCGCCCACCACGAAGATGAACCCCAGCATGACCCCGACCCCAAAGTTGATCCTTTTGTCTGCCATGGGTGCTACCATTTCCCAGGCATCCTTGCTGGGGTCATATCGCTCCACGCTGCACAGACACAGAGGATGAGCGACATGCAAACGCAACTGCAATCCAACAGTTGCATCATACGTTTGCAAACGTTAAGATGAGAAAAAAAAAGATGACATTAATAATGAAAGATGCGATTTTGCCACCCCTCATGGAGTCGGGAGGGGAAAATACTTTTGATAATGGTTTGATATTGTCGGCCATGACTCGCTTAGTGTGGGGGGCCACTGAGGGACACCTGCGATTATCTTGGCAACAGACAGAGATTAAAAAAATAATGTAAAGGTGTGTAGTGAGAGCAGCCATAACAAGACTGGTGAGCAAATAGTAAAACGACGTTGGCATCACATCTCTGTGTCGTCAGTTATCAAGAGTCTTAGTGACTCGGCAAGAAAAACGGGAAGATTGCAGAGATTGACAGTAAGCAGCCGGCTTCACCAATCAAAAGTACTCAGTCACGAAAAGACGCGCAATTGCACTGTTATGAATGACTCTACCACAAAAGATTCATAACTTACCATGAGTGAGTCTCACTCCCCTCTACCATAAACTGCACAATCAACAGGCAACCAATGGATTGGAACGAGGAAGGTGGAGTGCGACATCTAGTGGTGAATGTGGATGTTAACGATGGCGTCTTGCGACGCTTATTCTACAAATATTCACTTTACTGAACTATTGATACAAAGAGTTCCTTCCTCTCGTAGCATTAACTGCAAAAGATTTGCCGAGATGTATTATTGCAAAGACACCGAAATGACAAACCATTATATGAGGCTGAATAAAAACCATTTCAAATGATTAGTCCAAGCAAGACTCAACTGCACCCGTTTAAGAAGCCCCGGCATTACCTTTGCATTGCCATGGTGATGAAACCATCGTCTCACTATATCTAAAAAGAACAGAAGGGCGACTGGGGAATAAAGACGGAGTCCCTAAGGAATTAGTTTCATCCAAAACACATTTTCCTGAGGGCTTCGGGGAGTCAAGGAGACGTAGCAACAGACTCAACCCCCTTGAGCCCCATCAGCTCTGAGAGAGCTAACCTGGAGCAAGATACACACAGGCTGCGTTCCAACTCAACCAATAGAAAAAGTGAAAGCCTATCTTTGGTCGTTCTTTTTTCCACTGCAGCCATTAGCGAGCTACGGGCAGTTTTCTCGGAAACACTCTCGCTCTCAATGGTTTGTCACGTGTCCAAGATAACTGTCGGGCTGGAGGGCTGTGTGTGCGGGACTACAGTTGGTCAAGCCTGGCGGTCATGTATTACAGAAGGCAGCTGAAAACACTTCCATGGAAGTAAACATGAACAAGATTGTATGGTACCATTTACCAAAAGAAGATGCCTCTACATTATGATGATTCAAATGAATAAAAGGGAAGAAATAGGCTGCAACATCCCAAAATGACCTACACTTGGTTTTTCCACATAAAGGTGCGACAAACACGTCACACCGGGCCATAAATACGTCTAGTTCACGGCGCTAGACCAAAGTAGTACCTGTTCATGTGCGCCGGGCCGTAGCCCCCGATGGCGTACACCATGCCGTCCAGCACAGCTGTGGCAAAGCAGCTCCGGGATTTGGTCATGGGCGCGACGGGTTGCCACTCCTTCAACTTGGGGACGTATTTCTCCACCGACTGGAGGTAGTACTGGCCGTCGTAGCCGCCCAGCGCGTACAGCTCCCCGGCCAGCACCACCACGCCCAGCGTGCTGCGACACTCGGCCATGCGCTCCACCGAGGACCAGGTGTTGCTGTCGGGGTCCCAGCTCTCCACGGTGCTCTCTAGCCGCCGGTAGCTGATGCCCTGTCGGGTGTGCGTGGCGATGCCCCCCACCACGTACACCTTCTGGTCCAGCACCGCCACACCAAACTCATACCGAGGCACACTGAGCGGGGCGAGCCCTATCCACGAATCTGTCTGTGGGAAATACATCTCCATGCTGAGAGGGAGAAAAGGAGAACACATTTTGGTGAACAATATCATTTAAACATGTGAACAACTGAAGCATACAATTAAAATGAGAAGAAACACCAAAAAATGTAGTTATTTGTCATTTAAAAATGAGTCGACCCTTATAATACAATAAAACATTGATCGATTTCACAGTTGGTGGGTTAAATGAATCCTCAAAAAGAGGTCAGAGATTAGATTTACCTTTCCAAGGTGGCAAACAGGCCTGTCTTTCCCCCAACGGCGAGCAGCACCTTTGGGGCGCAGCGGGGTCTGGTGGACAGCACCGTCTGGTAGGAGAGCCGGTGCTCGGGCATGAAGTGATATTTAAGGGCCTCGTTGAGCAAGTGCTTGCACGCGTGGTCATCGCGTATAAGGTGGTTGGCTTCGTAAAGGCGTGTGAGGAATTTGACACTGAGGAGGGGCAAGCGCACACAGTGCAGCAGCTGGGCCAGATGCTGCTGCCGCTCGGTCACGTCGTACTTGATCCAAGACTCCAGTGCGAAAAACACAGACTCCTCCGTCACCACCTTCAGACAGTCATTGGACACGATCTCGTCCAGCTCGGCCCGCGTCAGCTCAAAGAACTCTTCGGTCTTGCACACTTCCTCAAAGTTCTGACAGATGAATTTTGTGGCGGCCAAGCACAGGTCGTGGCAGCCGTACGTCTCGGCAAAGCGGGAGATGCCGATGCAGTTCCCCGCGTCCAGCTGGCTCTCCAGGAAGGAGCAGCACTCCTTGAGCACCAGCTTCACCTGGAGTAAGTTGGCGGCGGGCAGGAGTGTCTCCACCGTTTCCTGGGAGATGAATACCGTGCCCGTGTAGGCATACTCTACAATGGCCTATGAGACAAAAGAGGAGAGAGTTGAACACAACAACCTCAAAATCGGGCTATGCGGCACATTTGTGCAAAACACCTGAGGATCGTTTTCCACAAGACCTACCTGAAGAGCGGCTTCGTCGATACACTGGAACTCCACTTCCGAAGTTTCCTTTTCGGACAGGTTACCGGTGAACATGGCCTTGAAGTAGGGGCTGATACTGGCCAGCACTACTTTATGGGCATGGATCTTAGCATCACCCACACGCAGTACAATGTCACATAGTTCATGATCCTGCCGCAGAAGCTGGAGGCCCTGCAGCAACTGCTCAGAATGAGGCCGTGTTAAACTGGCAAGCATATAGGACTGGGCCTGCTGGTCCATCTGAGAGCAGAATGTGACAAATCAATACAATGTTTACAACACTGCAAAAACCATGTACAGTATTATGATCAGCATTACAGTTGCACGAGATGATCAATAATGGTTTTACAAAAACTACTATGCTTGGCATATTTTTCCTATGTGCCCATGTGATGCCTTGATTTATGTTTGAGAACAATCCAGAGATTACTCTGAGTCGGACCCGTTCGCTTAACTGACTGAACGTAGCATCCTCTTAGCCCAAGGCCAGTAGCTCATGTTGGCTAAATAGCATAGCAATAACATTACATTTTTTTAATCCAAGCCTAAACGCAGTGAAGCAAAACGCGCTCATTAAAAATTCGGAAGTGCTCTGCAATGTCATACTATATATCCCCACGTTAAAAGACTGAAGCAAACACCAGTGCACCACAGCGCTGTGGGGCGTGTTGTGTTGCATCCACTAAGCTAGCCATCTTGTTGACAGGGGCCTTGCCCCGATCCTAACGGGGACGTGCAGATCAAACATTGCAGCTATACACACTGCTTGTTCCACAGTGCAATTCTAAATACACACCATGTTGACAAATAGCCAACAGCAGCCGCGATTGTGCGAAAAAAGATCTAGCATTTGCATTATTAACCCTATTCGACTCCAGCAAATACACAACACCGAGCTCTACCCTCCGTTGCACTGCAGTCAGCGGAGGTTAGCAACTAAAAATACACACGGGTGCTGTGCCTACAGCTGCATCATTGATCAATATAGCCTACAGAAACCAAGCTGACAAATACAAAACGGCTATATAATACTGCACCGACAACATCATAATAAATATCTCAAATGACGACAGACAAAACAAAATAAAATTACAAACCTGTAACTTATTGCGTGTCTGCTGTCAATGCCGACTTCGCAGTAGCGTGGTTAGAAGCGGCGACGTGAAGGAAGCCCGGCTGTGGAGAAAACAACGCAGGCGTCGTCGCGTAGCGTCGTCTTGCGTGCAGCGGATCACAGGGCTTTCATCACAGCGAGCTGAGCTTCCCGAGGACCAAGAGGATCCGCTCACGGTTCTTTCGAAGTAAAAGCACGTTGACATGTAAACAACATTATTATGTCTATTTTTGTAATATTATTATTGTTATAATAACAATTATTATTATTATTATTATTATTATTATTATTATTATTATTATTATTATTATTATTATTGTTATTGTTATTATTATTGTTATTATTATTATTATTATTATTGTTGTTGTTATTGTTATTGTTATTATTATTGTTATTATTATTATTATTAGTTGTAGTAGTAGTAGTAGTAGTAGTAGTAGTAGTAGTAGTAGTAGTAGTAGTAGTATTAGTATTAGTATTATGCGATGTATTTATTTTTACATTCACATTCAATCACACATTCAAATCAAAATTATAACATCAAAATGGCAACCCAAAAGTACTGGGACCGTGGTGAAACAGGCAGACGTCTACAAAGAATAGCAACTCGTATTATAAGTATTATATTATCATAGTATTATAACCCGGTTAAGAATAGGCCATACAGGGCTCATTCACACGTACTGTAGAAAGTACTCAACAGAACGAGGAATGCTGTTTGCATTATGAAGGAAAGGTGCGTGAATGCGGGGCCTGCACGCTGGGGCCGGTTGTTTTGTCAGAGGGGCACAGTCGACCCGGGACAACAGAGTCCAATACAGTGTTGAAGCTTCCAAAATGTTGAGTTCAGTATATAAAGTAAGAGGTCACACAAAATACCATGATTGGTGTTGTTTCAGTAACTTATTTTTACAGTTATTGACAATGTAATAAAAAACAAATGAAGCGCATATTTGTTCGCTTTACCAGAAATCGATAGTATTGTATCATGTTCTTAGACTCTTCATTTAGGGCCACTGGGGGTGCAAACTCCTGAACCGCACATATGCACTAATCGCTGAATATAAATCAAGGACATTTCTTTAACCATCATCATCATTGACCATCTTGATTGTCAATGTTTTTATTTGATGTGATACGGTTTTGGTTTTTTACCTGGACGCTGTGCTAAACCCACGTGACCCCAAAGCCCTGGTCGCCATGGAAACGCTATGTTTATGACTTTGCGCACAATATAGTTCCAAGCAGCAGGCCATGACAAATTAATTGGCCGGGGTCGTTTCTTGCTCTGCGAACGTGGCAGAAAGTAAGGTCTAATATTTACTTCTTTCTTTACATTTTTCCAGCGTAGCATTTACTACTGGGATAACCTCACACGCCACCCGCTCGACTAGATGGCGTTGCGTTGGCCGAGCATAATGTGGCAAAAAATGAGATTGTATGCGATAAAATATGCAGTCCAGAAATAAGACCGAATAAATGTTATAGTCGTCTAATACTAATGCTATAAACTCACGTCTATGCGCCCTTGTCCTGTCTTATAATATTATCAGGTTCAACCTCTGAAAAGGATGCATTTTCAAATCTTCAATTTCATCTACAGGATCATCAGTGATGATACTTGGATTGATCTCCCAGGAGTTACACGAGCAGCTTCTGGATCTAAAGAACTACCAAAACCGAACCACCGGAGTGGAAGAACTTAAACACATCCTTTCAGAGCTTGACCTGAAGTCAGTTCCCTCAGATAGCATTGAAGAGTTCATACAGTTACTTGGTCGTCTACTGGACGACAGTCATTTTAAAGTATTGTATGGCGCGCTACAAGTCATTAATTTACTTATTCAAAAGTTAGATTTCAGTTTAAACAAATACTTCAAACAGATCACTCTTGTGGCTGTGAAGGCTCTTGGAGTAACCTGTACTGTCACCAGGACAGAGAACATGAGGGTGTTTCACCAGTTGGTTGGAAGTGTAGGACCCCACAAAGTGCTGGACCTGATCCTTGGACGCTTGAGCCATAAGAAATCCAGGGTGCGAGAAGATGTGCTCAACATCATCACCGCAGCTATGCTTAGCAATCCCAGGAGGAAGTTCAACGTCGATAAGCTCTGTCATGAGGCCGCACCGCGTCTGGCAGACAGCAAACGCAAGGTCCGCCAAGCGGCCCTCGAACTATTTGCATTGTTTGACCACTGGCTGGACACGGGCAAGAAGCAGCCCCTGACAAACGCTGTGGACATGGTGGAGCTCAAGGAGGACATGGAGGGCCTGATGGCAGCCGTGCAGGCCAGATGGGCGAGGCACGTTCTGCCACACCTCTCCCCTGAGGGAATTGTGGAGTACGCCTTGGTCGTGCCCAAGCCAGGGCAACGCAGTTCAGCATGCCCGCAGTGCAGCATGGGGGCTGACCAGGACTGGGTGCTCCATGGGGGCCACGTGAGCAGTGCCAGGAACTACAGTGAACTGGACAGCTTGGGCTCCCTCACCGACGACGTTCCACTCCAGACGAGCGTTTCCAGTGCAGGCAAAGGCAAGAACAAGCTGCCGTGGGAGATGTCCAGCCTCTTGTCCTGTAAGACTGACCAGTCAGGCAAGCTCCTTAATGGAAAGTCCTCCGAAAAGGTGCGGGCAAACTATTCATGCATCATTACTTCATGATACATGCTTATAACATCAGAATAGAATAATCATACACAGTAATACATAGTCATTCACCGTAGCATTAGCTGATGGGAAGATTGCAGGTTAGGCCCTGATGAAAGTCTGGTGGATGATGCTGTATAAATGCTGCAATTTTCATGAAACGAGTCAGCTTCTGTGTTTGGGGAGCAACACAATAATTTTTTGCTAAACATGTCCGCTTACTACTTTTGAGTCCAGCAAATGCAATCGCTACTGTAAATAGTAAATGGTAATTGGATTGCATTTATATAGCACTTTTATCCAAAGCGCTTTACAGTATTGCCTCACATTCACCCATTCATACACTGATGGCGGTGTCAACCATGTAAGGTAACAAGCAACACGTCAGGCTCCGATACGATGCCACAATGATACTGTTGGGTTGAAATGATTCGGCCGGGATGTCTTCATTATATCAACTGCATTAAAGTATTAAAGCAGCTTGAAGAAACGTGCCATTACCCCACATGCATGACTAATGACTTCCACCGTTACGTCGTTACAATTGTTCCCCGTGTTAGATTGCCAGTGAAGATTACCTGTACATCTCCAGGACGCTCAGTCCAGACACCTACATCCCAGGTTTTGGTAAGTGACGATGTACTCGTAGCACAGGTCACATCTCAAGGCAACCTCAGTGTTGGGCTTTCTAGGTACCCCCCGAGCCTGGGGGGTACCGTTTTTACTAACGGTATGCTCTGCCCGTGTAGCTTCAGAGGTCCCCAAGCAGCAGAGGCACTTGGGCAGGAGAAGGGAGTCCCTCGCACGCCGCAGGAGGAGCGGGAGCCTGGACTCGGACGTTAGCGAGACACACAGCGGTGAGGAACCTCTCCCAATCAACAACCATCGTTGTCCCACTGGGAACAAGGTCTCCCGCACCCGCACAGGGACGTCAAAGGTCACTCGTGTCTTTATCGTCGCTGTGGCAGTGACGCCCAAGGGGTGCCTGGTTTCGGGGAACCTCGGTGTGGAGCGCAGCCTCTCCCTCCTCGCCAACCCCAATGCGCCCGGCTCCTTCCTGCTGCCTTCCTACCCGCTGGCGGCGCTTCCAGGGGGCCTGCTCACCCCTACCCGGCGCCAATAAATAACAATACATAATAAACAATAAATAACAATACATCTAACAACCATTTAGTAAAAAAAGAAACTAGAATGGAAAAGTATTCGTATTATCATTATCAATAATAACATATTAATAATACTCCCACAAGTTTAACTCACAACCTCTTCCTTTGTCAGAGCTACAGCTGAACGGCACCACCACAACCACCACCACCACCTCCCGCAGGCCCAGCGCTATGGTGGCGGAGGACACGCCCATCAGCCCCAGCAGCCCCCTGGGGTCCCAGAGCCCCCACACGTGCTTCACCCCGCCGCACCAGCCCAGTCCGCCCACGGTGCCGCCCAACAACCCCAAGACCTCCACCCGCCTCAGGAGGGCCTCCAGCCTGAACCAGGGCCAGCCCTCGCTCTCCCACAGCTCGGGTCAGTAAAGTCTTGTAAGATAAGATTAGATTAGTTAAGATAAAACTTCATTGTGCCATTCATGGTGAAATTCTTGTGCCAGAGGGTACTCAAAAATAAAATAAAAACATAGAATACAAACCATAGAATAATAAATGTGAATAATAATAGAATAACAAACCTCACTGGTAAAAATATTTGGCAAAAAAAGAACAAGTTCACGAGAATAGAAAAGTTGGCAATGTTTAATGAAAAGTAATATTGCACATGATGTTGAGAATATTGCACACGATGTTGAAAAGTACTAGTTGAACCATCTACCCAGAGAATCTTGGTCCTCCTCAGTTTCCTCCGTCTTGGTGTTTGGTCGACTCACTCTCGGTCCTTCCACAATCCCAGTGTGATTCCTGCTGCGTTATGAATAGATGAAGCAGTGGTGTGTTCATGGTCTGTGTGTGACTTAGACAAGTAGAGCCGTGCAGAGCTGGTGTGGGGTGCGTGGCTGAACACACACACACACACACACCCTCTGCTTTGTTTTCACATATACACGCGCTGCCCCTTTCCAGAGTGACAGAGGTGTCACGTGATGCTGTGTGTGTGTGTGTGTGTGTGTGTGTGTGTGTGGTAATGCAGATGAGCTCTCCCAGGGCATCCTCAGCCAGAAGCAGGACCTCGCCGAGTGTCCGGAGCTCCGGCCCTTTTCCAAACCTGAGCTGGCGATGACACATAGCTTCAGGCTCATCAGCTCTGATGACTGGTGAGCCACGCACAGACACTCACATGTATGCACACACACACACACACACACACACGGTGACACACTGACTGACTGACTGACTGGCGGACTGATTCTTTTGGCCGACCTTCTGAATGCAGGGAGAAGAAGATCGAAGGCCTGATGTTCTTGCGCAGCCTGGCCCAGTACCACGTGGACACACTGCTGCCCCAGCTGCATGACTTCTGCCTCGCCCTCATACAAGAGGTAGTGCTCTGTCTGGGGCTCTGCTCACTGGTTCTGTTGGTCTCTCTCTCTCTCTTTCCTCTCTCTCTCTCTCTCTTTTTCTTCTCTCTCTCTCTCTCTGTCTTTCTTCTCTCTCTCTCTCTCTCTCTCTCTCTCTCTCTCTTAACATGGAGCTAATGAACATAAACGTAAAACCAATGGGATTCACATAGACAGTAAAAAAAAGCTGTGTGCGTGTGTATGTGTGTGTGCCTGCGCACGTGTGTGTGTGTGTGTGGTGTGTGTGCGTGTGTCTGTGTGTGTGTGTGGTGTGTGTGCGTGTGTCTGTGTGCGTGTGTATGTGTGTGTGCGTGTGTCTCTGTGCGTGTGGTGTGTGTGCGTGTCTGTGTGTGTGTGTGCTGCCCCCCAGGTGAGGAACCCGCGGTCGGGCGTGTCCCGCGCGGCGGTGTACACGCTGGGTGAGCTGTACGCCGGGCTGCGGTGGGGCATGGACCCGGAGCTGGAGGGCACGGCGCGGGCGCTGCTGCACAAGGCGGTGGAGAGCAGCGCCTTCATACGGCAGGACGTGGACACGGCGCTGGGTCACATGGTGCAGCACTGCACGCCCGCACGCTGCATCCACGCCTTCCTGGTCGGGGGGCTGAGGTCAGGGCAGGCGCACGCACAAGACACACACACACACACACACAAACTAGACACACACACACACGACACATGCACACACACACACACAAACCAGACACATGCACACGCACGTTTGTGAATTTTAGAGAAAAGCCTTGACAGTTTTTGAAAATCGACATAAATGGACATTCATAGAAAGTGCTTGAACTGATGTATTTTGTGCATGAATACATTTTTATTTTTTTTACCTAACGTTAGTAAATAGGCTACAGCTCAATTGAGAGGTTCACACATTCAAGCCTCTCGCTCTTTGTAATCTGTGAGCTAGTTGCCATTGTAACATTTCTCAGTGTTGTAACATGAATCAACCATGATCTCTCAAACTGTACCATGTTGGGTCCTTGAATTTGAGCAAATTGGACCTTTACTTCGCTATTTCCTAGTGGTTCTGCCACTGTGCATTTGTGCTGGGGTTTTTGGGGGTTATTTATGCATGATTATTATACGTGTCACTCTTGCTACCTCATTTCCATGCATTCTGTATTTCCATCATCTTGTTTATTTTTTTGGTGTGACTCATGCTGAGCCGGCGTGTCATCCGCAGTCACCTAAATGTGGCGGTGAGGAAGTGCGCAGCCCAGCACCTGGCCGACCTGCTGGAGAAGGTGGGCGTGGCCTGCCTCCTGTCCGGAGGGAAGTGCGCCACGGACAGAATTCTCCCGGTCATAGTCCGGCTGTCCCAGGACTCCTCCCAGCAAGTCAGGCACGAAGCAAAGACTCCGGTCGCCGTCCTTGGTTTGGTTTGGTTTTGACCACTTTGGAGGCCGTTGGAAGGCTTGGTGACATAACGGTAT